>JABVMC010000123.1:0-37500 GCA_013358685.1 Antennarius maculatus | reverse complement strand
GCAGAGAAACACTGAAGCCCCGCCCACAGCAAACGGCTTTGATGTCTCGTCATTGGTCGGCTTTGAGCCGGCTCTGGAGCTGGACCCGGCTCTGGAGCTGGTTCTGTAGCTGGAACTGGTTCTGGAGCTGGACCCGGTCCAGCCGTGGATCCTTTTAGGGGGGCTCCTGGTGCTAGTTAGCACCCACTAAAAGCGGGTTTGGGGGGGGTCCAATGATCCCACTGCACCAATAAACAAATCGTAAACGGCCTCGTAAACACCTGATGACCTGCGGGGCACCGCCCACTTCCTGTTTTCTGCTGCTGCTTTCACGTGTTTCAGACCACACGGCACCGGGCGGGAAGTATCGACACCAGAACACGCCTCCTGGACATGGGGCAGAGCCCGGCTTCACAGAACCCCCCCATGTGGAATGAGTTCAAGTCCCCCTTGTCAGGTGATTCAGATCCCCGTTCAGGCGGTTCAGGCCCCCGTTCAGGCAGTTCAGGCCCCCGTTCGGGTGGTTCAGGTCCCCGTTCAGGTGGTTCAGGCCCCCCCGTTTAGGCGGTTCAGGTGGTTCAGGTCCCCGTTCAGGTGGTTCAGGCCCCCCCGTTCAGGTGGTTCAGGTTGTTCAGGCCCCCGTTCAGGTGGTTCAGGTCCCCATCAGGTGGTTCAGGTGGTTCAGGTCCCCGTCAGGTGGTTCAGGCCCCCGTCCAGGTGGTTCAGGTCCCCGTCAGGCAGTTCAGGCCCCCGTCAGGTGATTCAGGAAGTTCAGGTCCCCGTCAGGTGATTCAGGCAGTTCAGGTCCCCGTCAGGTGGTTCAGGTGGTTCAGGTCCCCGTCAGGTGGTTCAGGTCCCCATCAGGTGGTTCAGGTGGTTCAGGTCCCCGTCAGGTGGTTCAGGTGGTTCAGGTCCCCGTCAGGTGGTTCAGGTCCCCATCAGGTGGTTCAGGTTGTTCAGGCCCCCGTTAAGGTGGTTCAGGTCCCTGTCAGGCAGTTCAGGCCCTCGTCAGGTGATTCAGGCGGTTCAGGTCCCCGTCAGGTGGTTCAGGCGGTTCAGGTCCCCGTCAGGTGGTTCAGGTGGTTCAGGTCCCCATCAGGTGGTTCAGGTCCCCATCAGGTGGTTCAGGTGGTTCAGGTCCCCATCAGGTGGTTCAGGTGGTTCAGGTCCCCATCAGGTGGTTCAGGTGGTTCAGGTCCCCTTCAGGTGGTTCAGGTTGTTCAGGCCCCCGTTCAGGTGGTTCAGGTCCCCGCCAGGCAGTTCAGGCCCCCGTCAGGTGATTCAGGTGGTTCAGGTCCCCGTCAGGTGGGTCATGTGGTTCAAGTCCCCATCAGGTGGTTCAGGTCCCCGTCAGGCATTTCAGGCCCCCGTCAGGTGGTTCAGGTGGTTCAGGTCCCCGTCAGGTGGTTCAGGTGGTTCAGGTCCCCGTCAGGTGGTTCAGGTCCCCGTCAGGTGGTTCAGGTCCCCGTCAGGTGGTTCAGGTCCCCGTCAGGCATTTCAGGCCCCCGTCAGGTGGTTCAGGTGGTTCAGGTCCCCGTCAGGTGGTTCAGGTGGTTCAGGTCCCCGTCAGGTGGTTCAGGTGGTTCAGGTCCCCGTCAGGTGGTTCAGGTCCCCGTCAGGTGGTTCAGGTCCCCGTCAGGTGGTTCAGGTCCCACACCCACAGGGGTCCAGCCAATCATCAGCATGGAGTTCAGCCCCACGGCCCAAGACCCGAAGCGTATTCTGCTGAAGCGTGTTCCTGCTGAAGCGTGTTCCTGCTGAAGCGTGTTCCTGCTGAAGCGTGTTCCTGCTGAAGCGTGTTCCTCCTGAAGCGTGTTCCTGCTGAAGCGTGTTCCTGCTGAAGCGTGTTCCTGCTGAAGCGTGTTCCTGCTGAAGCGTGTTCCTGCTGAAGCGTGTTCCTGCTGAAGCGTGTCCTGTTGAAGCGTGTCTTGCTGAAGCGTGTTCCTACTGAAGCGTGTCCTGCTGAAGCGTGTTCCTACTGAAGCGTGTCCTGCTGAAGCGTGTTCCTACTGAAGCGTGTCCCCGCTGAAGCGTGTTCCCGCTGAAGCGTGTTCCCGCTGAAGCGTGTTCCCGCTGAAGCGTGTTCCCGCTGAAGCGTGTTCCTACTGAAGCGTGTCTTGCTGAAGCGTGTCCCTACTGAAGCGTGTCCTGCTGAAGCGTGTTCCTACTGAAGCGTGTCCTGCTGAAGCGTGTTCCTACTGAAGCGTGTCCCCGCTGAAGCGTGTTCCCGCTGAAGCGTGTTCCCGCTGAAGCGTGTTCCCGCTGAAGCGTGTTCCCGCTGAAGCGTGTGCCCGCTGAAGCGTGTGCCCGCTGAAGCGTGTGCCCGCTGAAGCGTGTGCCCGCTGAAGCGTGTTCCCGCTGAAGCGTGTCCCGCTGAAGCGTGTTCCTACTGAAGCGTGTTCCCGCTGAAGCGTGTTCCCGCTGAAGCGTGTTCCCGCTGAAGCGTGTTCCCGCTGAAGCGTGTCCTGCTGAAGCGTGTTCTGCTGAAGCGTGTCCTGCTGAAGCGTGTTCCCGCTGAAGCGTGTTCCCGCTGAAGCGTGTTCCCGCTGAAGCGTGTTCCCGCTGAAGCGTGTTCCCGCTGAAGCGTGTGCCCGCTGAAGCGTGTGCCCGCTGAAGCGTGTGCCCGCTGAAGCGTGTGCCCGCTGAAGCGTGTCCCCGCTGAAGCGTGTCCCCGCTGAAGCGTGTCCCCGCTGAAGCGTGTCCCCGCTGAAGCGTGTTCCCGCTGAAGCGTGTTCCCGCTGAAGCGTGTTCCCGCTGAAGCGTGTCCTGCTGAAGCGTGTTCCTACTGAAGCGTGTCCTGCTGAAGCGTGTTCCTGCTGAAGCGTGTTCCTGCTGAAGCGTGTTCCTACTGAAGCGTGTTCCTGCTGATGCGTGTCCTGCTGAAGCGTGTTCCTGCTGAAGCGTGTTCCTGCTGAAGCGTGTTCCTGCTGAAGCGCGTTCCTGCTGAAGCGTGTCCTGCTGAAGCGCGGTCCTACTGAAGCGCGTTCCTACTGAAGCGCGTTCCTACTGAAGCGCGTTCCTACTGAAGCGCGTTCCTACTGAAGCGCGTCCCGACTGAAGCGCGTCCCGACTGAAGCGCGTCCCGACTGAAGCGCGTCCCGACTGAAGCGCGTTCCCGCTGAAGCGCGTTCCCGCTGAAGCGTGTTCCCGCTGAAGCGTGTCCTGCTGAAGCGTGTCCTGCTGAAGCGTGTCCTGCTGAAGCGTGTCCTGCTGAAGCGTGTTCCTACTGAAGCGTGTCCTGCTGAAGCGTGTTCCTGCTGAAGCGTGTTCCTGCTGAAGCGTGTTCCTGCTGAAGCGTGTTCCTGCTGAAGCGTGTCCTGCTGAAGCGTGTTCCTACTGAAGCGTGTTCCGACTGAAGCGTGTTCCGACTGAAGCGTGTTCCCGCTGAAGCGTGTCCCGCTGAAGCGTGTTCCCGCTGAAGCGTGTTCCCGCTGAAGCGTGTTCCCGCTGAAGCGTGTTCCCGCTGAAGCGTGTTCCCGCTGAAGCGTGTTCCCGCTGAAGCGTGTTCCCGTTGAAGCGTGTTCCTACTGAAGCGTGTTCCTACTGAAGCGTGTCCTGCTGAAGCGTGTTCCTACTGAAGCGTGTCCTGCTGAAGCGTGTTCCTACTGAAGCGTGTCCTGCTGAAGCGTGTTCCTACTGAAGCGTGTCCTGCTGAAGCGTGTTCCTGCTGAAGCGTGTTCCTGCTGAAGCGTGTTCCTGCTGAAGCGTGTTCCTACTGAAGCGTGTTCCTTCTGAAGCGTGTTCCTACTGAAGCGTGTTCCCGCTGAAGCGTGTTCCCGCTGAAGCGTGTTCCCGCTGAAGCGTGTTCCCGCTGAAGCGTGTTCCCACTGAAGCGTGTTCCGGCTGAAGCGTGTTCCTACTGAAGCGTGTTCCTACTGAAGCGTGTGCCTACTGAAGCGTGTTCCGACTGAAGCGTGTTCCCACTGAAGCGTGTTCCCACTGAAGCGTGTTCCCACTGAAGCGTGTTCCCACTGAAGCGTGTTCCCACTGAAGCGTGTTCCTACTGAAGCGTGTTCCTACTGAAGCGTGTCCTGCTGAAGCGTGTTCCTACTGAAGCGTGTTCCTGTTGAAGCGTGTTCCTACTGAAGCGTGTTCCTACTGAAGCGTGTCCTGCTGAAGCGTGTTCCTGCTGAAGCGTGTTCCTACTGAAGCGTGTTCCTGCTGAAGCGTGTTCCTGCTGAAGCGTGTTCCTGCTGAAGCGTGTTCCTGCTGAAGCGTGTTCCTGCTGAAGCGTGTCCTGCTGAAGCGTGTTCCTACTGAAGCGTGTTCCTACTGAAGCGTGTTCCGACTGAAGCGCGTTCCTACTGAAGCGCGTCCCGACTGAAGCGTGTTCCTACTGAAGCGCGTCCTGCTGAAGCGTGTTCCTACTGAAGCGTGTTCCCACTGAAGCGTGTTCCCACTGAAGCGTGTTCCTACTGAAGCGTGTCCTGCTGAAGCGTGTTCCTACTGAAGCGTGTCCTGCTGAAGCGTGTCCTGCTGAAGTGTGTTCCTACTGAAGCGTGTCCTGCTGAAGCGTGTTCCTACTGAAGCGTGTTCCTACTGAAGCGTGTTCCTGCTGAAGCGTGTTCCTGCTGAAGCGTGTTCCTACTGAAGCGTGTTCCTGCTGAAGCGTGTTCCTGCTGAAGCGTGTTCCTGCTGAAGCGTGTTCCTGCTGAAGCGTGTTCCTGCTGATGCGTGTTCCTTCTGAAGCGTGTCCTGCTGAAGCGTGTTCCTACTGAAGCGTGTTCCTACTGAAGCGTGTTCCGACTGAAGCGCGTTCCTACTGAAGCGCGTTCCTACTGAAGCGCGTCCCGACTGAAGCGTGTTCCTACTGAAGCGCGTCCTTCTGAAGCGTGTTCCTACTGAAGCGTGTTCCCACTGAAGCGTGTTCCCACTGAAGCGTGTTCCTACTGAAGCGTGTCCTGCTGAAGCGTGTTCCTACTGAAGCGTGTCCTGCTGAAGCGTGTCCTGCTGAAGCGTGTTCCTACTGAAGCGTGTCCTGCTGAAGCGTGTTCCTACTGAAGCGTGTTCCTACTGAAGCGTGTTCCTGCTGAAGCGTGTTCCTGCTGAAGCGTGTTCCTGCTGAAGCGTGTTGAAGGGGCAGAGCTCTCAGTGATGCCTGACAGATGAATGAATCCAGATGAACTTCAAAACTTCTCTTTGTGAACTGTGTGTGTGTGTGTGTGTGTGTGTGTCTGTGTGTGTCTGTGTGTCTGTGTCTGTGTGTGTCTGTGTGTCTGTGTCTGTCTGTCTGTGTGTGTGTCTGTGTGTGTGTGTGTGTGTCTGTGTCTGTCTGTGTGTGTGTGTCTGTGTGTGTCTGTGTGTCTGTGTCTGTGTGTGTCTGTGTGTCTGTGTCTGTCTGTCTGTGTGTGTGTCTGTGTGTGTGTGTGTGTCTGTGTCTGTCTGTGTCTGTGTGTCTGTGTGTGTCTGTGTCTGTCTGTCTGTGTGTGTGTCTGTGTGTGTGTCTGTCTGTCTGTCTGTCTGTGTCTGTGTGTGTGTGTGTGTGTGTGTGTGTGTGTCTGTGTGTGTGTGTGTGTGTCTGTGTGTCTGTGTGTCTGTGTGTGTGTGTGTGTGTGTGTGTTGGGGTGGTGGAGGATCATCTCTGCTGGAGAGTGTGAATGCGTTTTTGGATGTGGGGGATTAACTCAGGTCAGGTCGGAGGTCGGATCCAGGCGAGGTCAAAGGTGAATGTTTCAATCAGGCGTGTGGGGGTGCTGTCAGTGTTTGTGGGAGGCGGGGGGGGGTCAGCTGTGAAACCGGTCCTTCTGGACCCCCCCACCCCTGAGCACAGACTTTGGCTTCCCTCTGATCCAGGCCTTCCCAGGATGCCTTGCTGCTGACCCTTAAATCAATGCACAGCTGACTGACGGGGGGCGTGGTCTCTCAGTTCAGAGGAAGTTTAAAATGAAACATGAACACAACTTCCTGTCTGACCAGCAGCCCCCCCCAAGTCCAGTTTGAGCGACGGCGAAGTGTCTGTGTGATCCCATTGGTTCCTGTGTGGTGATGTCAGAGCTGTGCTGTGATCCCATTGGTTCCTGTGTGGTGATGTCAGAGCTGTGCTGTGATCCCATTGGTTCCTGTGTGGTGATGTCAGAGCTGTGCTGTGATCCCATTGGTTCCTGTGTGGTGATGTCAGAGCTGTGCTGTGATCCCATTGGTTCCTGTGTGGTGATGTCAGAGCTGTGCTGTGATCCCATTGGTTCCTGTGTGGTGATGTCAGAGCTGTGCTGTGATCCCATTGGTTCCTGTGTGATGCTTCTTCGTTCGTCTGGTGGATTGAAACTAGGCCAGTTCGTCTTTGGAATAACAATCAGTGGACCCCCCCAGACTGTCTGAGACTGGGGGGGCAGATGGGTATGAAAGGAGCACGATTGGATGCTGCCAACTGGCTCGGGGGGGACAACGGTTTCCGTTTCTCATTAGTGCCGTCGGGAAGGGGTGGGGGGTGGGGGCGGGTGTTTGGAGCCGGCCCCCATCTTTAACGTCATTTCAGAGTCTCTCTAAAGCGCAGCTCAAAGACAGTGCCCCCCCCATCCCCTTGATGTCTGACCCCCCCCTCCTGGCAGGCTGCTGGGCGACGGTGTGAGGCTGTCAGGCTGCTCCAGATTAGGGCTTTGTCGGGGGGTATTTACATCCGGCCAAACCACATTAAACACAGATTAGACCCCCCCCCAAAGAAAAACAAGGTGCTGGGGGGGGAGGCTTTTCCAGGACCAGCAGAATCTACAATAGCCGTTATAGCTGTGAAATGGAGGAGAAATGCTCTTTATGGAGGGGTGATGGTTGGGGGGGGTCGGTCCAACAGGCCGACCGGTCGGCAGAAAAGCCTCCTCTTCCAGCTTGTTGGTAATGATGGTGGGGGGGGTCTCATCCTGGATGCATCTGTTTGGTCCGGGGGGGTGAATGGATGGAGGCGTTCCGTCTCCTGATGAGACGTGATGGCACCTCACGTCCTGTTGAACCTCGCTTCACTTCCTGTTAACCCTCGGCTCACTTCCTGTTGAACCTCGCTTCACTTCCTGTTAACCCTCGGCTCACTTCCTGTTGAACCTCACTCACTTCCTGTTAACCCTCGGCTCACTTCCTGTTGAACCTCGCTTCACTTCCTGTTAACCCTCGGCTCACTTCCTGTTGAACCTCGCCTCACTTCCTGTTGAACCTCACTCACTTCCTGTTAACCCTCGGCTCACTTCCTGTTAACCCTCGCCTCACTTCCTGTTAACCCTCGCCTCACTTCCTGTTAACCCTCGCCTCACTTCCTGTTAACCCTCGGCTCACTTCCTGTTGAACCTCGGCTCACTTCCTGTTGAACCTCGGCTCACTTCCTGTTGAACCTCACTGCCTTCCTGTTAACCCTCGGCTCACTTCCTGTTGAACCTCACTCACTTCCTGTTAACCCTCGGCTCACTTCCTGTTTAACCTCGGCTCACTTCCTGTTGAACCTCGCCTCACTTCCTGTTGAACCTCGCCTCACTTCCTGTTGAACCTCGCCTCACTTCCTGTTGAACCTCGCCTCACTTCCTGTTGACCCTCGCCTCACTTCCTGTTGAACCTCACTCACTTCCTGTTGAACCTCGCCTCACTTCCTGTTGAACCTCGCCTCACTTCCTGTTGAACCTCGCCTCACTTCCTGTTGAACCTCGCCTCACTTCCTGTTGAACCTCGCCTCACTTCCTGTTGAACCTCGCCTCACTTCCTGTTGAACCTCGCCTCACTTCCTGTTGAACCTCGCCTCACTTCCTGTTGAACCTCGCCTCACTTCCTGTTGAACCTCGCCTCACTTCCTGTTGAACCTCGCCTCACTTCCTGTTAACCCTCGGCTCACTTCCTGTTGAACCTCACTCACTTCCTGTTAACCCTCGGCTCACTTCCTGTTGAACCTCACTCACTTCCTGTTAACCCTCGGCTCACTTCCTGTTGAACATCGCCTCACTTCCTGTTAACCCTCGGCTCACTTCCTGTTGAACCTCACTCACTTCCTGTTAACCCTCGGCTCACTTCCTGTTGAACCTCACTCACTTCCTGTTGCAGACTCTGCGTCCAGCGAGACGGCGTTCCTGGAGGACCGCGTTGTGGCCGTCGGGGACACCCTAGAGTTAACCTGTGACCTCGATGACCCCTCCCAGCCAATCGCCTGGTTCAAAGATGGCACCGGCCTGTTGCCTAGCAACCGGACCCGTCTAGGCCAGAGGATGCTGCGCATCATCAACGTGTCACATGACAACGCCGGCGTCTACTCTTGTCGACACGCCCACGGCCACACGCTGCTCAGCAACCACACCGTCAGGGTGACAGGTGAGCGCCTGGGGGCAGAGCCAACACAGGTCAGAGGGGGCGGGACGGAGGGGCGGAGCTAACGCAGGTCAGAGGGGCCAAGCCAACAGGTCAGAGGGGGTGGGTCAGAGGGGCGGAGCTAACGCAGGTCAGAGGGGCCAAGCCAACAGGTCAGAGGGGGTGGGTCAGAGGGGCGGAGCCAACACAGGTCAGAGGGGGTGGGTCAGAGGGGCGGAGCTAACACAGAGGTCAGAGGGGGCGGGTCATTACAGCTTCAATGTCCGCCGGCTTTTTCCCATGAAAGCAGCAGCTGATCAGGTTATTGACGACTGATTAGAAACCAATTAGAAACTATTGAGCTGCAAACATTCATGTGTGAGGCTGGAGTGTTCTATCGTCTGACACGCCAGCTGTTAGCACCATTAGCTAGCTGTTAGCACCATTAGCTACCTGTTAGCACCATTAGCTAGCTGTTAGCACCATTAGCTAGCCGTTCTGTGCTGTGAACACGTCTAGAATGACCCCTGTAGAAACGCTGTGCTTTAGCATCTGAACTAGCATCCGAGCTAGCAGCAACTGTTCATTCATGAAGCGGTCTACACTGGTCCATGCACACGAGTGTTCTGTGGCATCATGCTTGTGACCTACCTGACGTAAAATTCCCATCATGCTCCTGTTCCACCGTCTGGTCTGTTTCAGATTCTCTGACGTCAGGTGACGATGAAGACTATGACGAAGATCCAGGAGACACAGGTAAAGGAAACGCTCAATCCTTAACTTTTACTTTAGTCCTTTGACCTTTTCTGTTGGACTTTGTGACAAATTCAGCAGAAAAAACCTGGAGGTTCTGAAGCTGAGAGACAGCTTCAGCAGAACCAGTACGGCACTGGTTTAACCCTTTAACGTCTGAACACAGGCGACAGAGAGCAGCTTGTTCTCTGGAGGTTCCACTGGTTCTATCACTCAGAACCAAACTGGGACCTGAACACAAACACAGAGACCGACTGACAGCACTGAACACAGGAGGCGCCACCCCCTCATATGCCCTCTGAACGAGGCTGATCCCCATCAGGTGAGGGCGGGGCTCAGGTGATCCCAATTCCTCCTGACGAGCAGGTGGAGCTGTGGCCTGACCTCTTTAACATTTACATTGACATGACTCATTCACATCGGGGGGGGGGTCCGCACTCACATATTGGATACCATCAACAAGTTTTATTCTGGAATGTGATTAAAAAGTTGAAATGTAAACAATCAATATTACAATAAATAGAATTAATCACGTTAACACACGTTATCAAGACTGATTGACGGCTCCAGATCAATAATCACCACCTGATGCGTCTGGACTTTCTCATTAATGTGGAAATAAAAGTTTTTATCTTTCAGATTGTCGTTAGAACGGATTAACGGCTGGAATGAGTTCTGTTAATAACCATTAATAACAGTTAATAACCGTTAATAATCGTTAATAACCGTTAATAATTGTCATCTTTGTGTCCCATTTTTAAGAACAAGGGAGATGTGCAGAGTTGTGGCAACTACAGAGGAATAAAGCTGATGAGCCATACAATGAAGTTATGGGAAAGAGGAGTTGAAGCTAGACTAAGGGCAGAAGTGAGCATTTGTGAGCAGCAGTATGGTTTCATGCCAAAAAAGAGTACTACAGATGCAGTATTTGCTTTGAGGATGTTGTTAGAGAAGTACAGAGAAGGCCAGAGGGAGCTGCATTGTGTTTTTGTAGATCTGGAGAAAGCTTATGACAGGGTGCCCAGAGAGGAACTGTGGTATTGTATGAGGAAGTCTGGAGTGGCAGAGAAGTATGTTAGAGCGGTGCAGGACATGTATGAGGACTGTAAGACAGTGGTGAGGTGTGCTGTAGGTGTGACAGAGGAGTTCAAGGTGGAGGTGGGACTGCATCAGGGATCAGCTCTGAGCCCCTTCTTGTTCGCTATGGTGATGGACAGGCTGACAGACGAGGTTAGACAGGAATCTCCATGGACTATGATGTTTGCAGATGACATTGTGATCTGCAGTGAGAGCAGGGAAGAGGTGGAGGAGAAGCTAGAGAGGTGGAGGTTTGTCCTGGAAAGGAGAGGGATGAAGGTTAGCCGCAGTAAGACAGAGTACATGTGTGTGAATGAGAGGGACCCAAGTGGAAGAGTGAGGTTACAGGGAGAAGAGATCAAGAAGGTGGAGGATTTGAAGTACTTGGGGTCAACAGTCCAGAGCAATGGAGAGTGTGGAAAAGAGGTGAAGAAGCGTGTCCAGGCAGGATGGAACGGGTGGAGAAAAGTGTCAGGTGTGATGTGTGATAGAAGAGTTTCAGCTAAAATGAAAGGAAAGGTGTCCAAAACTGTGGTGAGACCAGCGATGTTGTTTGGTCTAGAGACAGTGTCACTGAGGAAAAGACAGGAGACAGAGCTGGAGGTAGCAGAGATGAAGATGCTGAGGTTCTCTCTGGGAGTGACCAGGAAGGATAGGATCAGGAATGAGTACATCAGAGGGACAGCACATGTTAGAGGTTTTGGAGATAAAGTCAGAGAGGCCAGACTGAGATGGTTTGGACATGTCCAGAGGAGAGATAGTGAATATATTGGTAGAAGGATGCTGAGTTTTGAACTGCCAGGCAGGAGGTCTAGAGGAAGACCAAAGAGGAGGTTTATGGATGTAGTGAAAGAGGACATGAAGGTAGTTGGTGTGAGAGAAGAGGATGCAAAGGACAGGGTTAGATGGAGGACACTGATTGGCTGTGGAGACCCCTGAAGGGAAAAGCCCAGAGGAGAAGAAGAATGGTCGTCTTTGTGTCTCGTTTGGTTTCCGTCCAGACGTCAGTGGAGGGGTTCCTCAGACTGGGGGGGCGGTGGGGGTAACGGTAACAAAACTGGTAATGGTAACGTGCCGTCCTTTTTGTTAGTGTTTCTGAAGGGGGGCTGCAGGGGGGCTGTGGATCCTCCAGTAGATAGCCAGGGCCGGACTAATCTCTAGGAGTTGACCTCATGACAGGCAGGGGGGGGGGGGGGGGGGGGATTAGCCTAGAAACGCTGAAGCTGTCACTGTTTAATGTCCGCTAAGCTAATTAGCAAACTGTAACAGGAAGTCATGTGACCAGCCGCTGCCAGCGGGGGGGTTGCTGTCACCGCCAGGAAGATTCTATGAACACGTAATGGAGCAGAGAGGAACGCAGGCGTGTTGACATGTGCCGGTCCCCCCCCCCCGCACACACAGGTCAGACCCCCGGCCTGCCCCCCCAACACAGGTCAGACCCCACGCCATCAGTCCGGGTCCATACAGTGAACACACATACACACTCAGTGTGTGTGTGTGTGTGTGTGTGTGTGTGTGTGTGTGTGAGAGTGTGTTCACACACACACACACTGCTGGACTGTGTGGACTGAATGGGCCTGTGTGTGTCGGGGTGGGGGGGCTAACAGAGCTAATGTGTTCTCTGCTCGGGGGCCGTGCTGCCCCGTGTTTACCCTGGCAGCAGAGCAGAGGGCCGGGTGGGGGCCACGCTGGGCCGTTTGCCCTGAGTCCCTGCAGGCCCCCGGGGGCCACCTTCAAAGGGCCCAAGTGTAATCTGGGATGGAATTCGGCCCCCCAGGCGTCAGCGAGGGCTAATTACACAATTACACAATTAGGCCCGGCCCCACCCCCCCATAGTGGCTGAGCACTGAGGAGGTGTGTGTGTGTGTGTGTGTGTGTGGGGGGGGGGGGGTCAACAACATGCGTGTTCTCCAGCTCATCAGTGCTGCTTCTGATGCTGCTCCACACGGGGGGGCACCGCCCCACCCCCCCAACGAGGACCAGGAGTCACAGCAGGGTGATGGGGGGGGAACAGCAGAGATGTCAGCTCAATGGAGGAGATGACCTCCAGATGACCTTCATCAGGGCATCTCCTTCCTGTTCACACCTGAGGAGGCTAGACACACACACACACACACACACACACACACACACACACACACACACACACACACACACACACACATTGAGATGGTAATCAGCTCCTCTCCTTCAGACAGTAACAGAGACATCTGATGACCGGTCAGCCCCCCCCCCCCAGCTTTTGTTCTGGGAACTGAACTGGGATGGGGGGGGGGGCACGCCTCAGAGCCCCCCCCCGCAGGAACAATCACCAACAATCACCTCTCTTTGTGCGCCGTCTCCTCAACACGACTGAATGGCGCTGACAGGTCATCTGTGACCAGGAGCAGAGCATCATGGGTATTTGTGACGCGTCAGCGTGAGGAAACATGTCACAGCTCAGCCTCACGTCTGGAACCCCCCATCAGGATGTTCTGACCTGAAGGACAGGAGGGGTTAGTGGAGCTTCAGGGTCCCTCAATGGGGATGACACGTTTAGACCTGGGGGGTCAAACTCATTCCCACTGGGGGCCACATCAGCACCACGGCTGTCCTAAAAAGACCAGATGTAACTAATAAATGTAACTAAATGTAACTCAATGTAATGTAACTAAATGTAACTACTCCTTAATGTAACTAATAAATGTAACTAAATGTAACTCAATGTAATGTAACTAAATGTAACTACTCCTTAATGTAACTAATAAATGTAACTAAATGTAACTCAATGTAATGTAACTAAATGTAACTACTCCTTAATGTAACTAATAAATGTAACTAAATGTAACTCAATGTAATGTAACTAAATGTAACTACTCCTTAATGTAACTAATAAATGTAACTAAATGTAACTCAATGTAATGTAACTAAATGTAACTACTCCTTAATGTAACTAATAAATGTAACTAAATGTAACTCAATGTAATGTAACTAAATGTAACTACTCCTTAATGTAACTAATAAATGTAACTAAATGTAACTACTCCTTAATGTAACTAATAAATGTAACTAAATGTAACTCAATGTAATGTAACTAAATGTAACTACTCCTTAATGTAACTAATAAATGTAACTAAATGTAACTCAATGTAATGTAACTAAATGTAACTACTCCTTAATGTAACTAATAAATGTAACTAAATGTAACTCAATGTAATGTAACTAAATGTAACTACTCCTTAATGTAACTAATAAATGTAACTAAATGTAACTCAATGTAATGTAACTAAATATAACTACTCCTTAATGTAACTAATAAATGTAACTAAATGTAACTCAATGTAATGTAACTAAATGTAACTACTCCTTAATGTAACTAATAAATGTAACTAAATGTAACTCAATGTAATGTAACTAAATGTAACTACTCCTTAATGTAACTAATAAATGTAACTAAATGTAACTCAATGTAATGTAACTAAATGTAACTACTCCTTAATGTAACTAATAAATGTAACTAAATGTAACTCAATGTAATGTAACTAAATGTAACTACTCCTTAATGTAACTAATAAATGTAACTAAATGTAACTCAGTGTAATGTAACTAAATGTAACTACTCCTTAATGTAACTAATAAATGTAACTAAATGTAACTCAATGTAATGTAACTAAATGTAACTACTCCTTAAAGTAAATAATAAATGTAACTAAATGTAACTCAATATAATGTAACTAAATGTAACTACTCCTTAATGTAACTAATAAATGTAACTAAATGTAACTCAATTTAATGTAACTAAATGTAACTACTCCTTAATGTAACTAATAAATGTAACTAAATGTAACTCAATGTAATGTAACTAAATGTAACTACTCCTTAATGTAACTAATAAATGTAACTAAATGTAACTCAATGTAATATAACTAAATGTAACTACTCCTTAATGTAACTAATAAATGTAACTAAATGTAACTCAATGTAATGTAACTAAATGTAACTACTCCTTAATGTAACTAATAAATGTAACTAAATGTAACTCAATGTAATGTAACTAAATGTAACTACTCCTTAATGTAACTAATAAATGTAACTAAATGTAACTCAATGTAATGTAACTAAATGTAACTACTCCTTAATGTAACTAATAAATGTAACTAAATGTAACTACTCCTTAATGTAACTAATAAATGTAACTAAATGTAATTACTTCTTATTGTAACTAATAAATGTAACTTATTGTAACTCAATGTAATGTAACTAAATGTAACTACTCCTTAATGTAACTAATAAATGTAACTAAATGTAACTACTCCTTAATGTAACTAATAAATGTAACTAAATGTAACTCAATGTAATGTAACTAAATGTAACTACTCCTTAATGTAACTAATAAATGTAACTAAATATAACTCAATGTAATGTAACTAAATGTAACTACTCCTTAATGTAACTAATAAATGTAACTAAATGTAACTCAGTGTAATGTAACTAAATGTAACTACTCCTTAATGTAACTAATAAATGTAACTAAATGTAACTCAATGTAATGTAACTAAATGTAACTACTCCTTAATGTAACTAATAAATGTAACTAAATGTAACTCAATGTAATGTAACTAAATGTAACTACTCCTTAATGTAACTAATAAATGTAACTAAATGTAACTCAATGTAATGTAACTAAATGTAACTACTCCTTAATGTAACTAATAAATGTAACTAAATGTAACTCAATGTAATGTAACTAAATGTAACTACTCCTTAATGTAACTAATAAATGTAACTAAATGTAACTCAATGTAATGTAACTAAATGTAACTACTCCTTAATGTAACTAATAAATGTAACTAAATGTAACTCAATGTAATGTAACTAAATGTAACTACTCCTTAATGTAACTAATAAATGTAAATAAATGTAACTCAATGTAATGTAACTAAATATAACTACTCCTTAATGTAACTAATAAATGTAACTAAATGTAACTCAATGTAATGTAACTAAATGTAACTACTCCTTAATGTAACTAATAAATGTAACTAAATGTAACTCAATGTAATGTAACTAAATGTAACTACTCCTTAATGTAACTAATAAATGTAACTAAATGTAACTCAATGTAATGTAACTAAATGTAACTACTCCTTAATGTAACTAATAAATGTAACTAAATGTAACTCAATGTAATGTAACTAAATGTAACTACTCCTTAAAGTAAATAATAAATATAAATAAATGTAACTCAATGTAATGTAACTAAATGTAACTACTCCTTAATGTAACTAATAAATGTAACTAAATGTAACTCAGTGTAATGTAACTAAATGTAACTACTCCTTAATGTAACTAATAAATGTAACTAAATGTAACTCATTGTAATGTAACTAAATGTAACTACTCCTTAATGTAACTAATAAATGTAACTAAATGTAACTCAATGTAATGTAACTAAATGTAACTACTCCTTAATGTAACTAATAAATGTAACTAAATGTAACTCAATGTAATGTAACTAAATGTAACTACTCCTTAATGTAACTAATAAATGTAACTAAATGTAACTCAATGTAATATAACTAAATGTAACTACTCCTAAATGTAACTAATAAATGTAACTAAATGTAACTCAATGTAATGTAACTAAATGTAACTACTCCTTAATGTAACTAATAAATGTAACTAAATGTAACTCAATGTAATGTAACTAAATGTAACTACTCCTTAATGTAACTAATAAATGTAACTAAATGTAACTCAATGTAATGTAACTAAATGTAACTACTCCTTAATGTAACTAATAAATGTAACTAAATGTAACTACTCCTTAATGTAACTAATAAATGTAACTAAATGTAACTACTCCTTAATGTAACTAATAAATGTAACTAAATGTAACTCAATGTAATGTAACTAAATGTAACTACTCCTTAATGTAACTAATAAATGTAACTAAATGTAACTCAATGTAATGTAACTAAATGTAACTACTCCTTAATGTAACTAATAAATGTAACTAAATGTAACTCAGTGTAATGTAACTAAATGTAACTACTCCTTAATGTAACTAATAAATGTAACTAAATGTAACTCAATGTAATGTAACTAAATGTAACTACTCCTTAATGTAACTAATAAATGTAACTAAATGTAACTCAATGTAATGTAACTAAATGTAACTACTCCTTAATGTAACTAATAAATGTAACTAAATGTAACTCAATGTAATGTAACTAAATGTAACTACTCCTTAATGTAACTAATAAATGTAACTAAATGTAACTCAATGTAATGTAACTAAATGTAACTACTCCTTAATGTAACTAATAAATGTAACTAAATGTAACTCAATGTAATGTAACTAAATGTAACTACTCCTTAATGTAACTAATAAATGTAACTAAATGTAACTCAATGTAATGTAACTAAATGTAACTACTCCTTAATGTAACTAATAATGTAACTAATGTAACTAATGTAATGTAACTAAATGTAACTACTCCTTAATGTAACTAATAAATGTAACTAAATGTAACTCAATGTAATGTAACTAAATGTAACTACTCCTTAATGTAACTAATAAATGTAACTAAATGTAACTCAATGTAATGTAACTAAATGTAACTACTCCTTAATGTAACTAATAAATGTAACTAAATGTAACTCAATGTAATGTAACTAAATGTAACTACTCCTTAATGTAACTAATAAATGTAACTAAATGTAACTCAATGTAATGTAACTAAATGTAACTACTCCTTAATGTAACTAATAAATGTAACTAAATGTAACTCAATGTAATGTAACTAAATGTAACTACTCCTTAATGTAACTAATAAATGTAACTAAATGTAACTCAATGTAATGTAACTAAATGTAACTACTCCTTAATGTAACTAATAAATGTAACTAAATGTAACTCAATGTAATGTAACTAAATGTAACTACTCCTTAATGTAACTAATAAATGTAACTAAATGTAACTCAATGTAATGTAACTAAATGTAACTACTCCTTAATGTAACTAATAAATGTAACTAAATGTAACTCAATGTAATGTAACTAAATGTAACTACTCCTTAATGTAACTAATAAATGTAACTAAATGTAACTCAATGTAATGTAACTAAATGTAACTACTCCTTAATGTAACTAATAAATGTAACTAAATGTAACTCAATGTAATGTAACTAAATGTAACTACTCCTTAATGTAACTAATAAATGTAACTAAATGTAACTCAATGTAATGTAACTAAATGTAACTACTCCTTAATGTAACTAATAAATGTAACTAAATGTAACTCAATGTAATGTAACTAAATGTAACTACTCCTTAATGTAACTAATAAATGTAACTAAATGTAACTCAATGTAATGTAACTAAATGTAACTACTCCTTAATGTAACTAATAAATGTAACTAAATGTAACTCAATGTAATGTAACTAAATGTAACTACTCCTTAATGTAACTAATAAATGTAACTAAATGTAACTCAATGTAATGTAACTAAATGTAACTACTCCTTAATGTAACTAATAAATGTAACTAAATGTAACTCAATGTAATGTAACTAAATGTAACTACTCCTTAATGTAACTAATAAATGTAACTAAATGTAACTACTCCTTAATGTAACTAATAAATGTAACTAAATGTAACTCAATGTAATGTAACTAAATGTAACTACTCCTTAATGTAACTAATAAATGTAACTAAATGTAACTCAATGTAATGTAACTAAATGTAACTACTCCTTAATGTAACTAATAATGTAACTAAATGTAACTCAATGTAATGTAACTAAATGTAACTACTCCTTAATGTAACTAATAAATGTAACTAAATGTAACTCAATGTAATGTAACTAAATGTAACTACTCCTTAATGTAACTAATAAATGTAACTAAATGTAACTCAATGTAATGTAACTAAATGTAACTACTCCTTAATGTAACTAATAAATGTAACTAAATGTAACTCAATGTAATGTAACTAAATGTAACTACTCCTTAATGTAACTAATAAATGTAACTAAATGTAACTCAATGTAATGTAACTAAATGTAACTACTCCTTAATGTAACTAATAAATGTAACTAAATGTAACTCAATGTAATGTAACTAAATGTAACTACTCCTTAATGTAACTAATAAATGTAACTAAATGTAACTCAATGTAATGTAACTAAATGTAACTACTCCTTAATGTAACTAATAAATGTAACTAAATGTAACTCAATGTAATGTAACTAAATGTAACTACTCCTTAATGTAACTAATAAATGTAACTAAATGTAACTCAATGTAATGTAACTAAATGTAACTACTCCTTAATGTAACTAATAAATGTAACTAAATGTAACTCAATGTAATGTAACTAAATGTAACTACTCCTTAATGTAACTAATAAATGTAACTAAATGTAACTCAATGTAATGTAACTAAATGTAACTACTCCTTAATGTAACTAATAAATGTAACTAAATGTAACTCAATGTAATGTAACTAAATGTAACTACTCCTTAATGTAACTAATAAATGTAACTAAATGTAACTCAATGTAATGTAACTAAATGTAACTACTCCTTAATGTAACTAATAAATGTAACTAAATGTAACTCAATGTAATGTAACTAAATGTAACTACTCCTTAATGTAACTAATAAATGTAACTAAATGTAACTCAATGTAATGTAACTAAATGTAACTACTCCTTAATGTAACTAATAAATGTAACTAAATGTAACTCAATGTAATGTAACTAAATGTAACTACTCCTTAATGTAACTAATAAATGTAACTAAATGTAACTCAATGTAATGTAACTAAATGTAACTACTCCTTAATGTAACTAATAAATGTAACTAAATGTAACTCAATGTAATGTAACTAAATGTAACTACTCCTTAATGTAACTAATAAATGTAACTAAATGTAACTCAATGTAATGTAACTAAATGTAACTACTCCTTAATGTAACTAATAAATGTAACTAAATGTAACTCAATGTAATGTAACTAAATGTAACTACTCCTTAATGTAACTAATAAATGTAACTAAATGTAACTCAATGTAATGTAACTAAATGTAACTACTCCTTAATGTAACTAATAAATGTAACTAAATGTAACTCAATGTAATGTAACTAAATGTAACTACTCCTTAATGTAACTAATAAATGTAACTAAATGTAACTCAATGTAATGTAACTAAATGTAACTACTCCTTAATGTAACTAATAAATGTAACTAAATGTAACTCAATGTAATGTAACTAAATGTAACTACTCCTTAATGTAACTAATAAATGTAACTAAATGTAACTCAATGTAATGTAACTAAATGTAACTACTCCTTAATGTAACTAATAAATGTAACTAAATGTAACTCAATGTAATGTAACTAAATGTAACTACTCCTTAATGTAACTAATAAATGTAACTAAATGTAACTCAATGTAATGTAACTAAATGTAACTACTCCTTAATGTAACTAATAAATGTAACTAAATGTAACTCAATGTAATGTAACTAAATGTAACTACTCCTTAATGTAACTAATAAATGTAACTAAATGTAACTCAATGTAATGTAACTAAATGTAACTACTCCTTAATGTAACTAATAAATGTAACTAAATGTAACTCAATGTAATGTAACTAAATGTAACTACTCCTTAATGTAACTAATAAATGTAACTAAATGTAACTCAATGTAATGTAACTAAATGTAACTACTCCTTAATGTAACTAATAAATGTAACTAAATGTAACTCAATGTAATGTAACTAAATGTAACTACTCCTTAATGTAACTAATAAATGTAACTAAATGTAACTCAATGTAATGTAACTAAATGTAACTACTCCTTAATGTAACTAATAAATGTAACTAAATGTAACTCAATGTAATGTAACTAAATGTAACTACTCCTTAATGTAACTAATAAATGTAACTAAATGTAACTCAATGTAATGTAACTAAATGTAACTACTCCTTAATGTAACTAATAAATGTAACTAAATGTAACTCAATGTAATGTAACTAAATGTAACTACTCCTTAATGTAACTAATAAATGTAACTAAATGTAACTCAATGTAATGTAACTAAATGTAACTACTCCTTAATGTAACTAATAAATGTAACTAAATGTAACTCAATGTAATGTAACTAAATGTAACTACTCCTTAATGTAACTAATAAATGTAACTAAATGTAACTCAATGTAATGTAACTAAATGTAACTACTCCTTAATGTAACTAATAAATGTAACTAAATGTAACTCAATGTAATGTAACTAAATGTAACTACTCCTTAATGTAACTAATAAATGTAACTAAATGTAACTCAATGTAATGTAACTAAATGTAACTACTCCTTAATGTAACTAATAAATGTAACTAAATGTAACTCAATGTAATGTAACTAAATGTAACTACTCCTTAATGTAACTAATAAATGTAACTAAATGTAACTCAATGTAATGTAACTAAATGTAACTACTCCTTAATGTAACTAATAAATGTAACTAAATGTAACTCAATGTAATGTAACTAAATGTAACTACTCCTTAATGTAACTAATAAATGTAACTAAATGTAACTCAATGTAATGTAACTAAATGTAACTACTCCTTAATGTAACTAATAAATGTAACTAAATGTAACTCAATGTAATGTAACTAAATGTAACTACTCCTTAATGTAACTAATAAATGTAACTAAATGTAACTCAATGTAATGTAACTAAATGTAACTACTCCTTAATGTAACTAATAAATGTAACTAAATGTAACTCAATGTAATGTAACTAAATGTAACTACTCCTTAATGTAACTAATAAATGTAACTAAATGTAACTCAATGTAATGTAACTAAATGTAACTACTCCTTAATGTAACTAATAAATGTAACTAAATGTAACTCAATGTAATGTAACTAAATGTAACTACTCCTTAATGTAACTAATAAATGTAACTAAATGTAACTCAATGTAATGTAACTAAATGTAACTACTCCTTAATGTAACTAATAAATGTAACTAAATGTAACTCAATGTAATGTAACTAAATGTAACTACTCCTTAATGTAACTAATAAATGTAACTAAATGTAACTCAATGTAATGTAACTAAATGTAACTACTCCTTAATGTAACTAATAAATGTAACTAAATGTAACTCAATGTAATGTAACTAAATGTAACTACTCCTTAATGTAACTAATAAATGTAACTAAATGTAACTCAATGTAATGTAACTAAATGTAACTACTCCTTAATGTAACTAATAAATGTAACTAAATGTAACTCAATGTAATGTAACTAAATGTAACTACTCCTTAATGTAACTAATAAATGTAACTAAATGTAACTCAATGTAATGTAACTAAATGTAACTACTCCTTAATGTAACTAATAAATGTAACTAAATGTAACTCAATGTAATGTAACTAAATGTAACTACTCCTTAATGTAACTAATAAATGTAACTAAATGTAACTCAATGTAATGTAACTAAATGTAACTACTCCTTAATGTAACTAATAAATGTAACTAAATGTAACTCAATGTAATGTAACTAAATGTAACTACTCCTTAATGTAACTAATAAATGTAACTAAATGTAACTCAATGTAATATAACTAAATGTAACTACTCCTTAATGTAACTAATAAATGTAACTAAATGTAACTCAATGTAATGTAACTAAATGTAACTACTCCTTAATGTAACTAATAAATGTAACTAAATGTAACTCAATGTAATGTAACTAAATGTAACTACTCCTTAATGTAACTAATAAATGTAACTAAATGTAACTCAATGTAATGTAACTAAATGTAACTACTCCTTAATGTAACTAATAAATGTAACTAAATGTAACTACTCCTTAATGTAACTAATAATGTAACTAAATGTAACTACTCCTTAATGTAACTAATAAATGTAACTAAATGTAACTCAATGTAATGTAACTAAATGTAACTACTCCTTAATGTAACTAATAAATGTAACTAAATGTAACTACTCCTTAATGTAACTAATAAATGTAACTAAATGTAACTCAATGTAATGTAACTAAATGTAACTACTCCTTAATGTAACTAATAAATGTAACTAAATGTAACTCAATGTAATGTAACTAAATGTAACTACTCCTTAATGTAACTAATAAATGTAACTAAATGTAACTCAGTGTAATGTAACTAAATGTAACTACTCCTTAATGTAACTAATAAATGTAACTAAATGTAACTCAATGTAATGTAACTAAATGTAACTACTCCTTAATGTAACTAATAAATGTAACTAAATGTAACTCAATGTAATGTAACTAAATGTAACTACTCCTTAATGTAACTAATAAATGTAACTAAATGTAACTCAATGTAATGTAACTAAATGTAACTACTCCTTAATGTAACTAATAAATGTAACTAAATGTAACTCAATGTAATGTAACTAAATGTAACTACTCCTTAATGTAACTAATAAATGTAACTAAATGTAACTCAATGTAATGTAACTAAATGTAACTACTCCTTAATGTAACTAATAAATGTAACTAAATGTAACTCAATGTAATGTAACTAAATGTAACTACTCCTTAATGTAACTAATAAATGTAACTAAATGTAACTCAATGTAATGTAACTAAATGTAACTACTCCTTAATGTAACTAATAAATGTAACTAAATGTAACTCAATGTAATGTAACTAAATGTAACTACTCCTTAATGTAACTAATAAATGTAACTAAATGTAACTCAATGTAATGTAACTAAATGTAACTACTCCTTAATGTAACTAATAAATGTAACTAAATGTAACTCAATGTAATGTAACTAAATGTAACTACTCCTTAATGTAACTAATAAATGTAACTAAATGTAACTCAATGTAATGTAACTAAATGTAACTACTCCTTAATGTAACTAATAAATGTAACTAAATGTAACTCAATGTAATGTAACTAAATGTAACTACTCCTTAATGTAACTAATAAATGTAACTAAATGTAACTCAATGTAATGTAACTAAATGTAACTACTCCTTAATGTAACTAATAAATGTAACTAAATGTAACTCAATGTAATGTAACTAAATGTAACTACTCCTTAATGTAACTAATAAATGTAACTAAATGTAACTCAATGTAATGTAACTAAATGTAACTACTCCTTAATGTAACTAATAAATGTAACTAAATGTAACTCAATGTAATGTAACTAAATGTAACTACTCCTTAATGTAACTAATAAATGTAACTAAATGTAACTCAATGTAATGTAACTAAATGTAACTACTCCTTAATGTAACTAATAAATGTAACTAAATGTAACTCAATGTAATGTAACTAAATGTAACTACTCCTTAATGTAACTAATAAATGTAACTAAATGTAACTCAATGTAATGTAACTAAATGTAACTACTCCTTAATGTAACTAATAAATGTAACTAAATGTAACTCAATGTAATGTAACTAAATGTAACTACTCCTTAATGTAACTAATAAATGTAACTAAATGTAACTCAATGTAATGTAACTAAATGTAACTACTCCTTAATGTAACTAATAAATGTAACTAAATGTAACTCAATGTAATGTAACTAAATGTAACTACTCCTTAATGTAACTAATAAATGTAACTAAATGTAACTCAATGTAATGTAACTAAATGTAACTACTCCTTAATGTAACTAATAAATGTAACTAAATGTAACTCAATGTAATGTAACTAAATGTAACTACTCCTTAATGTAACTAATAAATGTAACTAAATGTAACTCAATGTAATGTAACTAAATGTAACTACTCCTTAATGTAACTAATAAATGTAACTAAATGTAACTCAATGTAATGTAACTAAATGTAACTACTCCTTAATGTAACTAATAAATGTAACTAAATGTAACTCAATGTAATGTAACTAAATGTAACTACTCCTTAATGTAACTAATAAATGTAACTAAATGTAACTCAATGTAATGTAACTAAATGTAACTACTCCTTAATGTAACTAATAAATGTAACTAAATGTAACTCAATGTAATGTAACTAAATGTAACTACTCCTTAATGTAACTAATAAATGTAATCTAAATGTAACTCAATGTAATGTAACTAAATGTAACTACTCCTTAATGTAACTAATAAATGTAACTAAATGTAACTCAATGTAATGTAACTAAATGTAACTACTCCTTAATGTAACTAATAAATGTAACTAAATGTAACTCAATGTAATGTAACTAAATGTAACTACTCCTTAATGTAACTAATAAATGTAACTAAATGTAACTCAATGTAATGTAACTAAATGTAACTACTCCTTAATGTAACTAATAAATGTAACTAAATGTAACTCAATGTAATGTAACTAAATGTAACTACTCCTTAATGTAACTAATAAATGTAACTAAATGTAACTCAATGTAATGTAACTAAATGTAACTACTCCTTAATGTAACTAATAAATGTAACTAAATGTAACTCAATGTAATGTAACTAAATATAACTACTCCTTAATGTAACTAATAAATGTAACTAAATGTAACTCAATGTAATGTAACTAAATGTAACTACTCCTTAATGTAAATAATAAATGTAACTAAATGTAACTCAATGTAATGTAACTAAATGTAACTACTCCTTAATGTAACTAATAAATGTAACTAAATGTAACTCAATGTAATGTAACTAAATGTAACTACTCCTTAATGTAACTAATAAATGTAACTAAATGTAACTCAATGTAATGTAACTAAATGTAACTACTCCTTAATGTAAATAATAAATGTAACTAAATGTAACTCAATGTAATGTAACTAAATGTAACTACTCCTTAATGTAACTAATAAATGTAACTAAATGTAACTCAGTGTAATGTAACTAAATGTAACTACTCCTTAATGTAACTAATAAATGTAACTAAATGTAACTCAATGTAATGTAACTAAATGTAACTACTCCTTAATGTAACTAATAAATGTAACTAAATGTAACTCAATGTAATGTAACTAAATGTAACTACTCCTTAATGTAACTAATAAATGTAACTAAATGTAACTCAATGTAATGTAACTAAATGTAACTACTCCTTAATGTAACTAATAAATGTAACTAAATGTAACTCAATGTAATATAACTAAATGTAACTACTCCTTAATGTAACTAATAAATGTAACTAAATGTAACTCAATGTAATGTAACTAAATGTAACTACTCCTTAATGTAACTAATAAATGTAACTAAATGTAACTCAGTGTAATGTAACTAAATGTAACTACTCCTTAATGTAACTAATAAATGTAACTAAATGTAACTCAATGTAATGTAACTAAATGTAACTACTCCTTAATGTAACTAATAAATGTAACTAAATGTAACTCAATGTAATGTAACTAAATGTAACTACTCCTTAATGTAACTAATAAATGTAACTAAATGTAACTCAATGTAATGTAACTAAATGTAACTACTCCTTAATGTAACTAATAAATGTAACTAAATGTAACTCAATGTAATGTAACTAAATGTAACTACTCCTTAATGTAACTAATAAATGTAACTAAATGTAACTCAATGTAATGTAACTAAATGTAACTACTCCTTAAAGTAAATAATAAATGTAACTAAATGTAACTCAATGTAATGTAACTAAATGTAACTACTCCTTAATGTAACTAATAAATGTAACTAAATGTAACTCAGTGTAATGTAACTAAATGTAACTACTCCTTAATGTAACTAATAAATGTAACTAAATGTAACTCAATGTAATGTAACTAAATGTAACTACTCCTTAATGTAACTAATAAATGTAACTAAATGTAACTCAATGTAATGTAACTAAATGTAACTACTCCTTAATGTAACTAATAAATGTAACTAAATGTAACTCAATGTAATGTAACTAAATGTAACTACTCCTTAATGTAACTAATAAATGTAACTAAATGTAACTCAAAATAATATAACTAAATGTAACTACTCCTTAATGTAACTAATAAATGTAACTAAATGTAACTCAATGTAATGTAACTAAATGTAACTACTCCTTAATGTAACTAATAAATGTAACTAAATGTAACTCAATGTAATGTAACTAAATGTAACTACTCCTTAATGTAACTAATAAATGTAACTAAATGTAACTCAATGTAATGTAACTAAATGTAACTACTCCTTAATGTAACTAATAAATGTAACTAAATGTAACTACTCCTTAATGTAACTAATAAATGTAACTAAATGTAACTACTCCTTAATGTAACTAATAAATGTAACTAAATGTAACTCAATGTAATGTAACTAAATGTAACTACTCCTTAATGTAACTAATAAATGTAACTAAATGTAACTCAATGTAATGTAACTAAATGTAACTACTCCTTAATGTAACTAATAAATGTAACTAAATGTAACTCAGTGTAATGTAACTAAATGTAACTACTCCTTAATGTAACTAATAAATGTAACTAAATGTAACTCAATGTAATGTAACTAAATGTAACTACTCCTTAATGTAACTAATAAATGTAACTAAATGTAACTCAATGTAATGTAACTAAATGTAACTACTCCTTAATGTAACTAATAAATGTAACTAAATGTAACTCAATGTAATGTAACTAAATGTAACTACTCCTTAATGTAACTAATAAATGTAACTAAATGTAACTCAATGTAATGTAACTAAATGTAACTACTCCTTAATGTAACTAATAAATGTAACTAAATGTAACTCAATGTAATGTAACTAAATGTAACTACTCCTTAATGTAACTAATAAATGTAACTAAATGTAACTCAATGTAATGTAACTAAATGTAACTACTCCTTAATGTAACTAATAAATGTAACTAAATGTAACTACTCCTTAATGTAAATAATAAATGTAACTAAATGTAACTCAATGTAATGTAACTAAATGTAACTACTCCTTAATGTAACTAATAAATGTAACTAAATGTAACTCAATGTAATGTAACTAAATGTAACTACTCCTTAATGTAACTAATAAATGTAACTAAATGTAACTCAATGTAATGTAACTAAATGTAACTACTCCTTAATGTAACTAATAAATGTAACTAAATGTAACTCAATGTAATGTAACTAAATATAACTACTCCTTAATGTAAATAATAAATGTAACTAAATGTAACTCAATGTAATGTAACTAAATGTAACTACTCCTTAATGTAACTAATAAATGTAACTAAATGTAACTCAATGTAATGTAACTAAATGTAACTACTCCTTAATGTAACTAATAAATGTAACTAAATGTAACTCAATGTAATGTAACTAAATGTAACTACTCCTTAATGTAACTAATAAATGTAACTAAATGTAACTCAATGTAATGTAACTAAATGTAACTACTCCTTAATGTAACTAATAAATGTAACTAAATGTAACTCAGTGTAATGTAACTAAATGTAACTACTCCTTAATGTAACTAATAAATGTAACTAAATGTAACTCAATGTAATGTAACTAAATGTAACTACTCCTTAAAGTAAATAATAAATGTAACTAAATGTAACTCAATGTAATGTAACTAAATGTAACTACTCCTTAATGTAACTAATAAATGTAACTATATGTAACTCAATGTAATGTAACTAAATGTAACTACTCCTTAATGTAACTAATAAATGTAACTAAATGTAACTCAATGTAATGTAACTAAATGTAACTACTCCTTAATGTAACTAATAAATGTAACTAAATGTAACTCAAAGTAATATAACTAAATGTAACTACTCCTTAATGTAACTAATAAATGTAACTAAATGTAACTCAATGTAATGTAACTAAATGTAACTACTCCTTAATGTAACTAATAAATGTAACTAAATGTAACTCAATGTAATGTAACTAAATGTAACTACTCCTTAATGTAACTAATAAATGTAACTAAATGTAACTCAATGTAATGTAACTAAATGTAACTACTCCTTAATGTAACTAATAAATGTAACTAAATGTAACTACTCCTTAATGTAACTAAT
Organism: Antennarius maculatus; assembly: GCA_013358685.1. Lineage (NCBI taxonomy): Eukaryota > Metazoa > Chordata > Actinopteri > Lophiiformes > Antennariidae > Antennarius > Antennarius maculatus. The sequence goes on along the minus strand of JABVMC010000123.1, from coordinate 9,431 downwards.
AAATGTAACTAAATGTAACTACTCCTTAATGTAACTAATAAATGTAACTAAATGTAACTCAATGTAATGTAACTAAATGTAACTACTCCTTAATGTAACTAATAAATGTAACTAAATGTAACTACTCCTTAATGTAACTAATAAATGTAACTAAATGTAACTCAATGTAATGTAACTAAATGTAACTACTCCTTAATGTAACTAATAAATGTAACTAAATGTAACTCAATGTAATGTAACTAAATGTAACTACTCCTTAATGTAACTAATAAATGTAACTAAATGTAACTCAGTGTAATGTAACTAAATGTAACTACTCCTTAATGTAACTAATAAATGTAACTAAATGTAACTCAATGTAATGTAACTAAATGTAACTACTCCTTAATGTAAATAATAAATGTAACTAAATGTAACTCAATGTAATGTAACTAAATGTAACTACTCCTTAATGTAACTAATAAATGTAACTAAATGTAACTCAATGTAATGTAACTAAATGTAACTACTCCTTAATGTAACTAATAAATGTAACTAAATGTAACTCAATGTAATGTAACTAAATGTAACTACTCCTTAATGTAACTAATAAATGTAACTAAATGTAACTCAATGTAATGTAACTAAATGTAACTACTCCTTAATGTAACTAATAAATGTAACTAAATGTAACTCAATGTAATGTAACTAAATGTAACTACTCCTTAATGTAACTAATAAATGTAACTAAATGTAACTCAATGTAATGTAACTAAATATAACTACTCCTTAATGTAACTAATAAATGTAACTAAATGTAACTCAATGTAATGTAACTAAATGTAACTACTCCTTAATGTAACTAATATATGTAACTAAATGTAACTCAATGTAATGTAACTAAATGTAACTACTCCTTAATGTAACTAATAAATGTAACTAAATGTAACTCAATGTAATGTAACTAAATGTAACTACTCCTTAATGTAACTAATAAATGTAACTAAATGTAACTCAATGTAATGTAACTAAATGTAACTACTCCTTAAAGTAAATAATAAATGTAACTAAATGTAACTCAATGTAATGTAACTAAATGTAACTACTCCTTAATGTAACTAATAAATGTAACTAAATGTAACTCAGTGTAATGTAACTAAATGTAACTACTCCTTAATGTAACTAATAAATGTAACTAAATGTAACTCAATGTAATGTAACTAAATGTAACTACTCCTTAATGTAACTAATAAATGTAACTAAATGTAACTCAATGTAATGTAACTAAATGTAACTACTCCTTAATGTAACTAATAAATGTAACTAAATGTAACTCAATGTAATGTAACTAAATGTAACTACTCCTTAATGTAACTAATAAATGTAACTAAATGTAACTCAATGTAATATAACTAAATGTAACTACTCCTTAATGTAACTAATAAATGTAACTAAATGTAACTCAATGTAATGTAACTAAATGTAACTACTCCTTAATGTAACTAATAAATGTAACTAAATGTAACTCAGTGTAATGTAACTAAATGTAACTACTCCTTAATGTAACTAATAAATGTAACTAAATGTAACTCAATGTAATGTAACTAAATGTAACTACTCCTTAATGTAACTAATAAATGTAACTAAATGTAACTCAATGTAATGTAACTAAATGTAACTACTCCTTAATGTAACTAATAAATGTAACTAAATGTAACTCAATGTAATGTAACTAAATGTAACTACTCCTTAATGTAACTAATAAATGTAACTAAATGTAACTCAATGTAATGTAACTAAATGTAACTACTCCTTAATGTAACTAATAAATGTAACTAAATGTAACTACTCCTTAATGTAACTAATAAATGTAACTAAATGTAACTACTCCTTAATGTAACTAATAAATGTAACTAAATGTAACTCAATGTAATGTAACTAAATGTAACTACTCCTTAATGTAACTAATAAATGTAACTAAAAGTAACTCAATGTAATGTAACTAAATGTAACTACTCCTTAATGTAACTAATAAATGTAACTAAATGTAACTCAGTGTAATGTAACTAAATGTAACTACTCCTTAATGTAACTAATAAATGTAACTAAATGTAACTCAATGTAATGTAACTAAATGTAACTACTCCTTAATGTAACTAATAAATGTAACTAAATGTAACTCAATGTAATGTAACTAAATGTAACTACTCCTTAATGTAACTAATAAATGTAACTATATGTAACTCAATGTAATGTAACTAAATGTAACTACTCCTTAATGTAACTAATAAATGTAACTAAATGTAACTCAATGTAATGTAACTAAATTTAACTACTCCTTAATGTAACTAATAAATGTAACTAAATGTAACTACTCCTTAATGTAACTAATAAATGTAACTAAATGTAACTCAATGTAATGTAACTAAATGTAACTACTCCTTAATGTAACTAATAAATGTAACTAAATGTAACTCAATGTAATGTAACTAAATGTAACTACTCCTTAATGTAACTAATAAATGTAACTAAATGTAACTCAGTGTAATGTAACTAAATGTAACTACTCCTTAATGTAACTAATAAATGTAACTAAATGTAACTCAATGTAATGTAACTAAATGTAACTACTCCTTAATGTAACTAATAAATGTAACTAAATGTAACTCAATGTAATGTAACTAAATGTAACTACTCCTTAATGTAACTAATAAATGTAACTAAATGTAACTCAATGTAATGTAACTAAATGTAACTACTCCTTAATGTTAAATCAGTGAATTTCTGACTTATTCTAGTTCCAAACATTACAGTTAGACAGAAAAAACATGTTTGTTTGTTTCTCTGTTCTAACATAAATCCTTTTCATTTGTCAGGTTATTAAACCCACAGAACTCCATCAATCAAGGATCAAACTATCAATCAATAAAGAAAAATAACATCAGACACAAGTTAGGACGTTAACTTTGTTCACAACGTTTAGTCAGAGTTCAAATGGGCAGAACTACTGCATTGTGGGAAATGTAGTTTTGGTCAAAGACACTTTTGACCTGTTTGTTTTAGACACTCTGACCCTTTATGCTCTCGGGGGCCTCATTAAATAATATGGCTGGCCACATTTGGCCCCTGGGCCTTGAGTTTGACTTGTGCTTTAGAGCAACGGGTTGTGGGTTTTACGCCTCTGACAGACCTGACCCCTGACCCCTGAGTCCTGGACGGGTTTCAGTCATGAATTCTTTGGTGCACCTAAACCTTGACTCCTGACTTTGACTCGTCTGACTGAGACTCGTCTTCATCCGTGTTGAGGGACACGTCACCCCCAGACGTCCTGTGTGGTTTGACCCCGTCATGACCTTCTGTCCTGATTGTGCTTCCCTCTCAGAGGCTCCCTATTGGACGAGGCCGGACCGGATGGACAAGAAGCTGCTGGCCATCCCGGCCGCCAACACGGTGAAGTTCCGCTGTGCCGCGTCTGGAAACCCCACGCCGAGCATCCATTGGCTGAAGAACGGGAAGGAGTTCAAGGGCGAGCAGAGGATGGGCGGGATCAAGGTGAGGAGACCCCCAGCTGGTGATAGAGTCAGTCCACAGCGGGATCAGCTGGGGGGGATGCTGAGCTGCTATCAGTGAAGCTGTATCCCCCACAATGGTGATGTGACCAGAACCCCCCCCGTTGTTCACTTCTATAAGTGGACGAGTGTGAAGACCGGCGCTGAAAAGCGGTCCTGGATCTTCTCACGGTGAATAAAAGTCAGAGTGGCCCCCCAGGTCGGTGGCCCCGACGGGACAGGGGCAGCTCCACACTGAAATAACGCCGCGCCCAAACGGCGTCCAAACGGACTGGAGATGCTGATGCTCCTGATGACAGGCCGGCAGCACAGAAACAGCTGCTGGAGGCCTGCTGTCATTAGACAGACACCCGGCGCCCCCTGGGGTGTAGCCTGCTTAAAGACAGAGCGCCACACTCTGAACACCCGGCGCCCCCTGGGGTGTAGCCTGCTTAAAGACAGAGCGCCACACTCTGAACACCCGGCGCCCCCTGGGGTGTAGCCTGCTTAAAGACGCAGCGCTCCTGGGGTTGGACAGCTAAACATGTGTTGTAGTTTGAAATGAACTCAAACGTGGTGACATCAGTTGTAGAGTTTGACCCAGAGCAGCAGATTCCCTCTGCCCCCATGAGGTGAGGTGTATGATGGGTAATGACAGACGTTTCCCTCATAGTGACTGCAGCGTCACAAAAACTGATCCTGGTTGTTCACCTTGGAATTTTAAGGCTAATTTCTAAATTAATCCATAAGTCCAACAAGAAGACAAGATTTAATTTTAAAAAGCATATATATATATATAATATATATATATATAAAGAGCATATCTAAAAATAATATATATATATATGTGTGTATAATTTTCAAGCGGAGTAAAGACGTCTTCTGGTCGTCAGGCGGTGAGAAATACTTTCTGACATTTAAAGAGTTAAATGTAATGAGATCCTGCAGCTATTAACAGTTTACAAAGATCTCCAACATCTGCTCCCAGCAGACCAACAGCAGTTGTCTCTCTCTCTCACACACACACACACACACACACACACACACACACACACACACACACACACACACACACACACACACACACACACACACACACCTGTTGCTGCCCTTCAGGACCTGATGAGCCTGCAGGCGTCTCGTTTCGTTTGCGGCGCAGCGCTGACCTGAGACCGGACTCGGACTCGGACTGGGTCTCGGACTCTGACTCTCTCCTTAATTCCTGGTTTCTGCAGGAAGTTTAATGGAAACTTAAGAACACACTCGGTTTCCATGACGACTGAGAACACATCTCAGCGTCTTCCTCGTTACTGTAATGACTCAAGGGGGGTTGAACCTGTGCTGTGCAGTCTGGCGCTGGCGTTCCCACAATCCCCTGCTGCAGCTGATGTGATACGGGTTCAGCTGGAGTGACCCTGAGAGAGTCAGAGCCACACCAGAGAGGTGTCCCCTACTCTCACCTCATGACCCTCATGACATGACCCTCATCACATGACCCCCGCCTCCCTCTCTTCTGCTGGACGACTTCATCACCGGCGCTTTATAAAGAATCAGGTGGGGGCTGTGTGATGGACAGGGGGGGTCAGAGGTAACTGGGTCAGAACCTCTAACTCCACCCCCACCACCCCGCACACTGCAAAAAATATCAGCCCCTCGTCCGTAAATGTTCAGAGTTAACAACCAGCTGCTTCGTCACCGTAGTCCTTCAGGTCAGACAACAACAAGTCAACATTTACAGAATAAAAACACAACAAGTCAACATTTACAGAATAAAAACACAACAACAAGTCAACATTTACAGAATAAAAACACAACAACAAGTCAACATTTACAGAATAAAAACACAACAAGTCAACATTTACAGAATAAAAACACAACAAGTCAACATTTACAGAGTAAAAACACAACAAGTCAACATTTACAGAATAAAAACACAACAAGACAACATTTACAGAATAAAAACACAACAAGTCAACATTTACAGAATAAAAACACAACAAGTCAACATTTACAGAATAAAAACACAACAACAAGTCAACATTTACAGAATAAAAACACAACAAGTCAACATTTACAGAATAAAAACACAACAAGTCAACATTTACAGAATAAAAACACAACAAGTCAACATTTACAGAATAAAAACACAACAAGTCAACATTTACAGAATAAAAACACAACAAGTCAACATTTACAGAATAAAAACACAACAAGTCAACATTTACAGAATAAAAACACAACAAGTCAACATTTACAGAATAAAAACACAACAAGTCAACATTTACAGAATAAAAACACAACAACAAGTCAACATTTACAGAATAAAAACACAACAAGTCAACATTTACAGAATAAAAACACAACAAGTCAACATTTACAGAATAAAAACACAACAAGTCAACATTTACAGAATAAAAACACAACAAGTCAACATTTACAGAATAAAAACACAACAAGTCAACATTTACAGAATAAAAACACAACAAGTCAACATTTACAGAATAAAAACACAACAAGTCAACATTTACAGAATAAAAACACAACAAGTCAACATTTACAGAATAAAAACACAACAAGTCAACATTTACAGAATAAAAACACAACAAGTCAACATTTACAGAATAAAAACACAACAAGTCAACATTTACAGAATAAAAACACAACAAGTCAACATTTACAGAATAAAAACACAACAAGTCAACATTTACAGAATAAAAACACAACAAGTCAACATTTACAGAATAAAAACACAACAACAAGTCAACATTTACAGAATAAAAACACAACATGTCAACATTTACAGAATAAAAACACAACAAGTCAACATTTACAGAATAAAAACACAACATGTCAACATTTATAGGAGAATAATGTGCTTTGTCACGATGAATCAATCTCTTCTGATGCAGGACAGACATTTTTGCAGCGTACTCAACCCCCCCCTCCCTACACACACACACACACACACATGCCTGTGACGAGTTCATCAGCCGGGTCAGGGCTGCACGGGGTGTGGTGGGGGGGGCTGCGTCCTGACAGCCTGACAATGGCCGTCCAAAGGCTCTATTCCCACGCGGGTCCTAACGGCGAGCCCCCCCCCACTGTCTGGAATGACGCCATCATGTTGGGTTTGACAGGAGGCCCCCCCCATGTCTGGAGGGTTTCTACCCGTCCAATCAGCAGCTTTATATTCATTTTCGTCTCACCTGCTTCACGCTGAAGGCTTCAGCGGTTCTGAAGCGGCGCCGTGAAATCAAACAACCAATGAGGCGTTCAGGAGCGGCTGGAACAATCCGACCCCAGAACGCTGCATCAGGACACACACTCCTGTCATCAACAGGTGTGTGTGGATGTCTTCAGCCACACACACACATCTGGGCTGCCTGAGTGAAACCCCTCAGGACCCGCTTACACTCAGGATGCTTCGTAACGCTACGAGATGTTGAAACTACATGCTACGTCTGCTGAAGCTAAATGCTACGTCTGCTGAAGCTTAACGCTACGAGATGCTGAAGCTAAATGCTACGTCTGCTGAAGCTAAATGCTACGTCTGCTGAAGCTTAACGCTACGAGATGCTGAAGGTAAATGCTACGTCTGCTGAAGCTAAATGCTACGTCTGCTGAAGCTTAACGCTACGAGATGCTGAAGGTAAATGCTACGTCTGCTGAAGCTAAATGCTACGTCTGCTGAAGCTAAATGCTACGTCTGCTGAAGCTTAACGCTACGAGATGCTGAAGGTAAATGCTACGTCTGCTGAAGCTAAATGCTACGTCTGCTCAAGCTTAACGCTACGAGATGCTGAAGGTAAATGCTACGTCTGCTGAAGCTAAATGCTACGTCTGCTGAAGCTTAACGCTACGAGATGCTGAAGGTAAATGCTACGTCTGCTGAAGCTAAATGCTACGTCTGCTGAAGCTAAATGCTACGTCTGCTGAAGCTTAACGCTACGAGATGCTGAAGGTAAATGCTACGTCTGCTGAAGCTAAATGCTACGTCTGCTGAAGCTTAACGCTACGAGATGCTGAAGGTAAATGCTACGTCTGCTGAAGCTAAATGCTACGTCTGCTGAAGCTAAACGCTACGAGATGCTGAAGGTAAATGCTACGTCTGCTGAAGCTAAATGCTACGTCCCCTGAAGCTAAATGCTTCATCTGCTGACGCTAAATGCTATGTTGGCTGAAGCTAACGGGGGACGAGGAGCTGAGCGTCGTTTCTTCCCAGACGGCCATGGCCCTCTGAGCCGTGTCATTATACAGGGGCGGAACCCGGGGGTCAAAGGTCGCCTCTCTATTAAGCCATCAAACGGAGGCGGGACAGGTGGGCGTGTCCCGGCCCATTGAGCGAGCCGCTCTGTGTCGCCACACGGAAGGACTCATTGTGTTCATGCTAAACACACGCAGGACAAAGGCTGACAGTATCGTGTTGTGTTCGGGTGCGTTCGGACTTTTCAGCGCCGGACGGAGCTCCTGCACCGCTGCTCTTTAACATTAAATCAATAACAAATAGTTTGAACACAAACTGAGAGTCTCTAGCCACCGGCTACTAGCCCCCGGCTACCAGCCTCAGCTACCAGCCACCGGCTACAAGACACCAGCTACTAGCCTCCAGCTACTAGCCCCCGGCTACCAGCCTCAGCTACCAGCCACCGGCTACAAGCCACCAGCTACTAGCCTCCAGCTACGAGCCCCCGGCTACAAGCCACCAGCTACTAGCCACCGGCTACTAGCCACCAGCTACTAGCCACCGGCTACTAGCCACCAGCTACTAGCCTCCAGCTACGAGCCCCCGGCTACCAGCCTCAGTACTAGCCCCCGGCTACTAGCCCCCAGCCACTAGCCCCTGGCTACTAGCCACCTGCTCACTGTGCTAACGGGCCCTGCCGGTTCTGACAGGCCTCAAGGTTGGGACCTTAAAGGAACCACTTCCTGTTTGTCAGCCAGGGTCCAGCCCCCCCTCTGTTCCCAGGTTTCCTGCCCCCCTCCAGGTCAGACCTCTGAAGCCCCCCCCATGACCCCAGATAAGACCCTTAATCATTTAACTCTGGAATCTGCTGGGATTATCATCCTGGGTGGATTATCACCTCTGAGGACTGAAGCTGCAGGGTTAACATGGGGGGACGGGGGGACGGGGGGGGCAGCTAAGAAAACTGATGCGTCTGATCTACTGTGTTCAATGTGACTGTTCAATCAATCAATCACTGATCAATCGATCAATAGTGGAGGATAAAGCACACATTCAGGCTTTAGTGCAGATTTACACACACACAGACACAGACACACACACACACACACACACACAGACACACACACACAGACACAGACACACACACACACACACACACACAGACACACACACACACACACACACAGACGCACACACACACACAGACACACACACACACAGACACACACACACACACACACACACACAACACAGACACAGACACACACACACACACACACAGACACAGACACACACACACACAGACACACACACACACACACACACACACAGACACAGACACACACACACACAGACACAGACACACACACACACACACACAGACAAACACACACACACACACAGACACAGACACACACACACAGACACACACAGACACAGACACACACACACACACACACAGACAAACACACACACACACACAGACACAGACACAGACACACACACACACACACACACACACACAGACACACACACAGACACACACACAGACACAGACACACACACACAGATACACACACACACACACACACACACATAGACACACACACACACACACATAGACACACACACACACACACACAAACACACCACACACACACAGACACACACACACACACACACACACACACACAAACACACAGACACACACACACAGAACA
>JABVMC010000122.1:17500-39817 GCA_013358685.1 Antennarius maculatus | reverse complement strand
GTGTGTGTTGTGTGTGTGTATGTGTGTGTGTGTTTGTCTGTGTGTGTGGTGTGTGTGTGGTGTGTGTGTGTGTGTGTCTGTGTGTGTGTGTGTATGTGTGTGTCTGTGTGTGTGTGTGTGTATGTGTGTGTGTGTGTGTGTGTGTGTGCTGGTGTGTGTTGTGTGTGTGTATGTGTGTGTGTGTGTGTGTGTGTGTGTGTGATGTGTGTGTGTGTGTGTGTGTGTGTGTGTGTGTGTGTGTGTGTGTGTGTGTGTGAAGCCTTTACACTCTGGTGTGTTTCATTCTCACGGAGCTGCTTTAATCTCATCCGGTTACGACGTTCAGATCAGATGAATGTAGGTCGTCTTTAAGGGGGGGGCACGGGGGTCTCCGTTCCACCTGTGGTGTCTGACAGGTTCCTGTGGAAGAATTCAACTCCATCAGTCGTCCTCATGGAGGGCTGTTAGCAGCTAGCTGATGCTAACCCCAGCTAGCAGCAGTAAATTGGGGTTAGCAACAGTTAGCATCAGCTAGCTGCCGCTCCAGCCTCCTGTAAGGTGCAGAATCTTCTTTGACGTCCAGTTTGTCTTTTCTATGTTGAATCTCCGCCCCTCGGCCCAATCAGATGTAGTGGGCGGCGGCTAGCGGGTGGCGGCTAGCGGGCGGCGGCTAGCGGGCGGCGGCTAGCGGCCATCGCAGCAATCTGGTGTGCGTTCCGTCTGACCCGCGGGATCGGAACCAATCAGACGTCAGGCTGCTGCGGACGGCAGCGCCATCTTCAGAGCTATCAGAGGTCATGTGATCATAGCTCTTTAAATGGTACTGCTGTCTGCAGGCAGCGAGCAGCAGGCACCACAGAAGAAGACGTCTGGAGGACCAGCAGGACGGCAGCAGGGGCGTGGCACTTCTAAGGGGCGTGGCACTCCTAAGGGGCGTGGTACTCCTAAGGGGCGTGGCACTCCTAAGGGGCGTGGCACTCCTAAGGGGCGTGGCAATCCTAATGGGCGTGGTACTTCTAAGGGGCGTGGCACTCCTACGGGGTGTGGTACTCCTAAGGGGCGTGGCACTCCTAAGGGGCGTGGTACTCCTAAGGGGCGTGGTACTCCTACGGGGTGTGGTACTCCTAAGGGGCGTGGCACTCCTAAGGGGCGTGGCACTCCTAAGGGGCGTGGCACTCCTAAGGGGCGTGGCACTCCTACGGGGCGTGGCACTCCTAAGGGGCGTGGCACTCCTAAGGGGCGTGGCAATCCTAATGGGCGTGGTACTCCTACGGGGCGTGGTACTCCTAAGGGGCGTGGCACTCCTAAGGGGCGTGGTACTCCTACGGGGCGTGGTACTCCTAAGGGGCGTGGCACTCCTAAGGGGCGTGGTACTCCTACGGGGCGTGGCACTCCTAAGGGGCGTGGTACTCCTACGGGGCGTGGCAATCCTAATGGGCGTGGTACTTCTAAGGGGCGTGGTTTGTGGTTGGCGTTGCAGCGGTAACTGGCGAATGAAGCGTCCCATTCCCGTCGTCATGGTTACCAGTTTCCCCGCGTTCAAAGCCTTCACATGTGTCTCTGATCCCGCCCACCACATTCAATCAGCCAAACTTTATCGACACGAGGTTGACAGGACGACGAGTCGAGCATCGAAACATTAAGCATCACTCCAGCGTTTGTGTTTACGTCTGTTTGTTTGTTTGTTTGTTTGTCTGACTGACATGTAAACAGGGAGGGGGAGGGGCTTGTGGGCTGATTCAGAGCAGATGAGAACAAAGAACGGTAAACAAACGTTTGTTTGTTCCGCTGGTCTGTTTACCTGAGTCACACATGTTCTGACGAGTCGCCCTGAGCTCATTAAATATTCTGATGAGTCGCCCTGCGCTCATTAAATATTCTGACGAGTCGCCCTGAGCTCATTAAATATTCTGATGAGTCGCCCTGCGCTCATTAAATATTCTGACGAGTCGCCCTGAGCTCATTAAATATTCTGACGAGTCGCCCTGAGCTCATTAAATATTCTGATGAGTCGCCCTGAGCTCATTAAATATTCTGACGAGTCGCCCTGAGCTCATTAAATATTCTGATGAGTCGCCCTGAGCTCATTAAATATTCTGATGAGTCGCCCTGAGCTCATTAAATATTCTGACCCGCCCTGAGCTCATTAAATATTCACAACCCAGCAGCTTTTAGCCTGACGTGACGTCGCCGTGGCGACCAGGTGTGACCCCTGGGACTCACCTGGTCATGCATGTTTAATGAGTCTGCTGCTCAGGCGTGATGTTGGACACGCTTTCCTGGAAAAGGAGGGGCCAATCACACATTTAGGAGTGGAAGCTCCGCCTACAGATCAGCTGTCGATGATGTCATCACTCGGCGAAGATGCTTCGGAAAGCTCAGATCCTGAAACATCAGGGAACGCGATGAGGATGAAGATGAGCCGCTAACACGATTAGAAGGGGGGGGGGGCGGTCCCTGAAAACCGCAAAGACAGGAAGTTGCATTAAAAACATTTTAGAGTGAAATCATCCAATCATCTTGATTCCTCTGCCTTCTGAAGGGGGGGGGCCTGAGCGCCTCGCCGCGCCTGAGCCCCCCCCTGCAGCCCCTCCCACGCCTGCCTCTAAAACTAAGCCTGACATTGCAGATGCTATCGCTGCTACCGTTTTTGTTAGCGACGCTAATCCCGGCGGATGCCAGAGACGAGGCCTGGGTATTATGGGATGGCTGGACCAGACGCCTCCTAATCGTCTCCATCTTTGTTTCACGTCGCCTGCGGGTCTGAAAGCGTGTGATTTGTTCAGGGGGGGTTTATCCAATCGGATCTGGTTCCGCCTTCATCTCTGGAGCTCCGCCTCCACGCTGGCGGGAATCAGCTGACTGGAGTGTGACATCACACCCACACACACCGGGACACACTCCGCTGTAAGCGGTGTGTGTGATGAAGACGCCGCCGTCATGACGCCCACGTTTAGTTTCTGAGACAGATCAGGAAGTGGGTGGGGGTCAGGTGAATCCTGTGGGATTCTGGGAGTTCAACTGATTCTGTAGTTTTGTGGGCAGACTTTCCAACATCCTTGTTGCTAGGTGACCAGATCCCGTTTTCTGTAAACTTTGAGCAACTTTCGCCCCCCCCCTCCCGTCAGGCCATCGCTAACGTCTCAGTTCTGCTCTGGTGACTTCCTGTCGTTTTAACCCCCCCCATCCTCTCATCAGCAATCAGAACCACAGCGGAGGGGGGGGGGGCTCTCATCTCCTCCTCATGTGGAGGGGGGCTGGAAATGGACACTCATCGCCTTGGGGGGGTTCGCGCCGATCCATTAGCGTCAGACAAGAACAACTGAGTGGAATCTGGAGGGGGCGGGGCTACTCCTGTTGTCTCCTCCTACTTGTCTTCCGCGCGGCGCCGGCCGGTGAGAGCACCTGACACCTGCTTCAGCGCTGCAGCGCCGTCACAACCTCCACCGCGGCTCCACGTGGGCGGGGCAGGTCACGTGATACATTTCAGACCTCCTCCTCCTTCCTCCTCCTCATCAGTCGTGTTTCACCCGTATCGTGTCCTGTCCTGACTCCAGTCACATGACCTTCAAAGATCACATGACTCATCAGAACGGGCGGAGCTTCTGTTCCAGCTCCTCATAGACGATCAGCGATCCATAACGAGCCATCACTAACAAAACTCTGCAGGGTCGCTGTTTCCACCAGAGTAACCATAGCAACAGCCACAGCGGCAACCATAGCAACACCCGAGCAACAACTGTAGCAACAACTGTTAAAGTAACCGTAACAACAACCGTAGCAACAATCATAACGACAATTGTAAAAACAATTGTAGCAACAATCGTAACAACAATCGTAACAACAATAGTAACAACAATAGTAATAACAACCGTAGCAACAACCGTAACAACAACCATAACAACAACCGTAACAACAATTGTAACAATAGTAACAACAATAGTAATAACAACCGTAGCAACAACCGTAGCAACAACCGTAACAACAACCGTAACAACAATTGTAACAACAATAGCAACAACAATAGTAATAACAACCGTAGCAACAACCGTAACAACAACCATAACAACAACCGTAACAACAATTGTAACAATAGTAACAACAATAGTAATGACAACCGTAGCAACAACCGTAACAACAACCGTAACAACAACCGTAACAACAATTGTAACAATAGTAACAACAATAGTAATAACAACAGTATCAACAACCGTAACAACAACCGTAACAACAACCGTAGCAACAATCGTAATAACAACCATAACAACAACCGTAACAACAATTGTAACAATAGTAACAACAATAGTAATAACAACCGTAGCAACAACCATAACAACAACCGTAACAACAATCGTAACAACAATAGCAACAACAATAGTAATAACAACCGTAGCAACAACCGTAACAACAACCATAACAACAATTGTAACAACCACCGTAGCAACAACCGTAACAACCATAACAACAACCGTAACAACAATTGTAACAACCGTAACAACAATTGTAGCAACAACCGTAACAACAATTGTAACAACAACCGTAGCAACATCCGTAACAACAACCGTAGCAACAACCGTAACAACAACCGTAACAACAATTGTAACAACAACCGTAACAACAATTGTAACAACAACCGTAGCAACAACCGTAACAACAACCGTAGCAACAACCGTAACAACAATTGTAACAACAACCGTAGCAACAACCGTAACAACAACCATAACAACCGTAGCAACAACCGTAACAACAACCGTAACAACAATTGTAACAACAACCGTAGCAACAACTGTAACAACAACCGTAACAACAACCGTAACAACAATTGTAAAAACAACCGTAACAACAACTGTAACGACAACTTGACCACTGGACTGGTACATGGGGGGCTGGACTCCAGTGTCCTGGTGTAAACAGGGGCAGTGTTTTTTCCCCGGTGTGAGGACTGGGGCAGATGGAGGGGGAGGGGTTAACATATCGTAGAGTAGGCGGGGTTAGCGTGGAGGGGGCGGGGTTAACGTGTTGTGGGGGCGGAGCTAATGTGTTGTGCCCTCTGCCCTGCAGGTACTCCGTCCTCCACAACGGGATCCTGATGCAGCAGGAGAAGAAGTCCCTGCAGACCCACACCGAGTCTCTGGAGTCCTGTTTGTGACGGCGCCGACCCGTCTCACCCCCGGTGACCCGTCTCGCCCCCAGTGACCCGTCTCGCCCCCCGTCGACCCGTCTCGCCCCCCGTCTCGTCTTTCTGATGCTGATGCTGCTGATTCTCTGACTGAACCTGAACCTCCATCAGGAGAACCAGCAGCAGAACTCCGGGAGGAGCGGACGCCGTGGGGCGGGGCTAATACCTGGAGTCAATTACGTTGCCAAAGCTATTTGACACGACTGGTTTGTGATTATTGATCCCTGTCAGACAGTTTGGTTCTGGTCGGGTTCTGAAGCTGGAGGAACGATGTTCTGAGGCTTAACGTGAGATTTACCGACGGAGAGATGAACCCTAACGCCCCCTGGTGGACACACCCGGCTTCACTGAACCCCCCGAGCTGTCAGGAAGACGTGGATCCAAGACGGCTGTGAGTCCCGACCCGCTGACGGGCGTGACCTCTGGTGGGCGGTGCCACAGAGGTCGTCCTCTCATCACGCGCTCGCCGCTCCAGGCGGCGTCTCCACATCCCGACAAACGCTGTTCATGAATCATTAACCAGGCATTTTGTTGTGTGTGTGTGTGTGTGTGTGTGTGTGTGTGTGTGTGTGTCCGTATGCCAGTTTCCATGGTGATGCATGTTTTCGTGCCGGCGTGAAGTTAGAGTGGATTAAATGCCCTTTTCCCATCATCCCACACTGCCCCCCCCCTCCCCCCCGCGTTCGCCTCACAGGGTGTCTGAAAGGATGTAGACAAGTTTCCACGGCGACGGGGGCGTGTGGACGACGAGCATCCAGTCAGGTCCTCAAGAAGATGGGATAGTGGGCGGAGCTTCATTTAGAACCACCGGCTTGTGATTGGTCTTTCTGACGAGTCCAGAATCAGTTAGCATGTTAGCATGTTAGCACTGACAACCCAACAGTAACCAGAAACCAGGTGGGCGGTGATGTAACACGATAGGCCACTCCCTTCATTTAAGCAGACCGACCAATCAGACGGACAGATGTCTGGGATGCTAATCAAACAGCTGTAATAATTATTGATCAGGTGATCACCGATTGAACGCGGTCTTCCCGCCCTTCCTTTGGGAAGACGGTGGACGGGTTCCTGTCTGAGTCACAGTTTCCATGGTGACGCCCCAGCTGGTTTAGGTCAGAACTGGACCCACCGGGCGTACCGGGTCGTCTCTGGTCCGGCCCCCGTTCACCTGTTAAGACAGTCTGGGATGACTCCGCCCCTCATGAGTCCAGCCAGAAGACCCCTGACCTGAGTCCACCTGAGTCCACTTCAGTCCACCTGAGTCCACTTCAGTCCACTTCAGTCCACCTCCCCTCCCCCCCAGCAGACGGTCAACTCTCCTTTGATCCCAGACGTTATTCCGTTCTCTGATCCCTCATTGGTTCTCCATCAGGAACGTTGGCATGACGACAGAACTGTGAGAAGAAACGTCTGAGGAGACGTCACAGTTTAGATTAAATTATTAGATTATCATTAAATTATTAGATTATCAGGAACTGAAATCATTTCTTTAATCTTTTGACATCCAGATGCTAAATTCAGTGGATCTTCCCTAAAGTCTGATTCCAGTTTATTGATCTGAATCAATCAAATTTAGTGTTTAATGTCTCCTTCACAATAAACCTCATTTGATACTAACAATAATAATAATGACAATAAAAATATAATAAAAATAAGATTTAATAATAAACCTAATGGTAATAATGAAAATTATAATAATACTAAGAATTATTATAAATAATACAATAATTATAATAATTATTAATAATAATCATTAGTGTTTTTATTATTTATTATTTATTATTGTTATTAATATTGACGATCACAAGCTGTTTAAATGAATCCACTGGACTTTCAAGAAAAGTCCAGTGGATTCATTTAAACAGCTTTGGATACAAATGACCTGGAGAACTGAGAACCCACACACAATATTAATAATAATAATCAGAATAATCACTATTATTATGATTATTATTTTAATAATAGGAAAAATAATCATCTTTTCTCTCGTCTAAACTCAAAAACATCCAACTGTTTTTTTTGTCTTTGCTTCGCCCACCTCTATGAATGTCAGGCTGTGTGTTTGTGTGTGTGTGTGTGTGTGTGTGTGTGTTTTGTGTGGGTAGCTCCTCAATAACCTCGAGTCAGTGAACTCCAGCGTTGCCCACCTCCATGAAATTTAATGAGTGTTTGGAGACGTTTTTGGAGACGTTCCAGAGCGTCAGCAGACAAACGGACTCGGATCAGGATCAGGATCAGGATTCGGTCTGAAACGCCTCCGACGGCCCGGAATGAAAAATATTTTGTTCTCGCCTCCGTCCACCTGTGGAGGAATTCAGGTTTAGTCTCGCTTCATTTGGTTCCATGTGACGGTCACTGGACTGGAGGTCCTGGTGGTCCTGGTGGTCCTGGTGGTCCTGGAGGTCCTGGTAGGGTTAGTTTGGGCCCAGATTGTGCAGCAGAACTTTTCTACCTTCATCCAGACCAGTTTAATTCCATCCCTTCCCCTTGAGCCTCTGAATGACTTTTCTTCCAAAATATCCCATCATGCATCTGTGTCCAGTCTTGGGGTTCTGAAGTCGTCATGAAGAATTAAAGAACCCAAAGAAACCAAGAAGCTTTGTGACGAATCAATAACTGAATATTAAAACTCCAGTAAACAAGAGTTCATCAATAATCTCCATCCATCGTTCGTCCATCGCTCATCCATCGTTCATCCATCGCTCATCCATCGCTCATCCATCGCTCATCCATCGTTCATCCATCGTTCGTCCATCGCTCATCCATCGTTCATCCATCGCTCATCCATCGTTCATCCATCGCTCATCCATCGCTCATCCATCGTTCATCCATCGCTCATCCATCGTTCATCCATCGCTCATCCATCGCTCATCCATCGTTCATCCATCGCTCATCCATCGTTCATCCATCGCTCATCCATCGCTCATCCATCGTTCATCCATCGCTCATCCATCGTTCATCCATCGCTCATCCATCGCTCATCCATCGTTCATCCATCGCTCATCCATCGTTCATCCATCGCTCATCCATCGTTGGGTCTCGTTGCTCCGGTTCCCTCAGGAAATATTTAACTCTTCACGTACCAAATGGGAATTGGGAGCTGAACACTCTGAGGCGGCGCCATCGATGGAGAACGACTTCCTGACAGTTCAGTTTGGGTTCAGGGCGTTAGGGTCAGGTGGGGGGGATGTCTTGAATAATTTGCCCCGGTCCCATTGGTAACGCTGTTTGATGATGATGATGATGGGTTGTCTTCCATATGTCTTCATCTCCTGTTTGATTTCTTCGTGACTCCGCCCCCTCCAGCCTGAATGTGGGCGTGAACGTCCAACAGGTGTCCAGCAGCTGGTTATTTATTGGACAGAACCCAGCGGGCGTGTCCACACCTGCAGGAAGCAGAGTGTGATCCTCCTGTTGCTAGGAGACGGTCCAGATAACGGCTAATTAAAGATTAAAGCGATGTTGATAATCCCTGTGTCCACTTCCTTTGTGGCGGCGATAGCGGCGCCGGCGAGCTGATTAAAACCTAAAGAACTTCCTGTTTCCTGTCAGATAATCCTTACACTTTCTTGTTGGGGGGGGGGGGGGGCAGGGGGAGGGGCTTTGACATGAAGGGTTTCTCCAACGAGACGCGTCTCGGTGCGTCGGGTCGGTTCTAGTGTCTGAATTAATTGCAGCAACATCTGAGACAGAATGGTGTGTCCACCAGGTCCCCCATCCAGCTGGGGTCCAATCAGGTCCCTGCTCACGAGTCCCAGGACTCCAAACACGAGCTGGGGTCAAGGTTCACAAGTGCCAGCCAATCTCCAGTCCTTCACCACAAGTCCAGGTCAGGTCCTGGCTCAAGGATTCAAGTCTCCAGTGATTGAGATGCGGCTGTTTGGTTAGGGCTGGATTAGAGGTTGGGCTAGAGGTTAGGGTTAGGTTAGGGTAGAGGTTGGGTTAGGGTATAGGTTAGGTTAGGTTAGGGTATAGGTTAGGTTAGGGTATAGGTTAGGTTAGGGTAGAGGTTAGGTTGGGGTAGAGGTTAGGTTAGGTTAGAGGTTAGGTTAGGGTATAGGTTAGGTTAGGGTAGAGGTTAGGGTATAGGTTAGGTTAGGGTATAGGTTGGGTTAGGGTATAGGTTAGGTTAGGGTATAGGTTAGGTTAGGGTAGAGGTTAGGGTATAGGTTAGGGTAGAGGTTGGGTTAGGGTATAGGTTAGGTTAGGGTATAGGTTAGGTTAGGGTGGAGGTTAGGGTATAGGTTAGGTTAGGGTATAGGTTGGGTTAGGGTATAGGTTAGGTTAGGGTAGAGGTTAGGTTAGGGTAGAGGTTGGGTTAGGGTATAGGTTAGGTTAGGGTATAGGTTAGGGTAGAGGTTAGGTTAGGGTATAGGTTAGGGTATAGGTTAGGTTAGGGTATAGGTTAGGTTAGGGTAGAGGTTAGGGTATAGGTTAGGTTAGGGTATAGGTTGGGTTAGGGTATAGGTTAGGTTAGGGTATAGGTTAGGTTAGGGTAGAGGTTAGGGTATAGGTTGGGTTAGGGTATAGGTTAGGTTAGGGTATAGGTTAGGTTAGGGTAGAGGTTAGGGTAGAGGTTGGGTTAGGGTATAGGTTAGGTTAGGGTATAGGTTAGGTTAGGGTGGAGGTTAGGGTATAGGTTAGGTTAGGGTATAGGTTGGGTTAGGGTATAGGTTAGGTTAGGGTAGAGGTTAGGTTAGGGTAGAGGTTGGGTTAGGGTATAGGTTAGGTTAGGGTATAGGTTAGGTTAGGGTAGAGGTTAGGTTAGGGTATAGGTTAGGTTAGGGTATAGGTTAGGGTATAGGTTAGGTTAGGGTATAGGTTAGGGTATAGGTTAGGTTAGGGTATAGGTTGGGTTAGGGTATAGGTTAGGTTAGGGTAGAGGTTAGGGTATAGGTTAGGTTAGGGTACAGGTTGGGTTAGGGTATAGGTTAGGTTAGGGTAGAGGTTAGGTTAGGGTAGAGGTTAGGGTATAGGTTAGGTTAGGGTATAGGTTGGGTTAGGGTATAGGTTAGGTTAGGGTATAGGTTAGGTTAGGGTGGAGGTTAGGGTATAGGTTAGGTTAGGGTATAGGTTGGGTTAGGGTAGAGGTTAGGTTAGGGTATTGGCTAGGGTAGAGGTTAGGTTAGGGTATAGGTTAGGGTATAGGTTAGGTTAGGGTAGAGGTTAGGGTATAGGTTAGGTTAGGGTAGAGGTTAGGTTAGGGTATAGGTTAGGGTAGAGGTTAGGTTAGGGTATAGGTTAGGGTATAGGTTAGGGTAGAGGTTAGGTTAGGGTATAGGTTAGGGTATAGGTTAGGTTAGGGTAGAGGTTAGGGTATAGGTTAGGGTAGAGGTTAGGGTATAGGTTAGGGTAGAGGTTAGGGTAGATGTTAGGGTATAGGTTAGGGTAGAGGTTAGGTTAGGGTATAGGTTAGGGTAGAGGTTAGGTTAGGGTAGAGGTTAGGGTAGAGGTTAGGTTAGAGGTTAGGGTAGAGGTTAGGGTATAGGTTAGAGGTTAGGGTAGAGGTTAGGGTATAGGTTAGGTTAGGGTAGAGGTTGGGTTAGGGTAGAGGTTAGGTTAGGGTATTGGCTAGGGTAGAGGTTAGGTTAGGGTATAGGTTAGGGTATAGGTTAGGTTAGGGTAGAGGTTAGGGTATAGGTTAGGTTAGGGTAGAGGTTAGGGTATAGGTTAGGGTAGAGGTTAGGTTAGGGTATAGGTTAGTGTAGAGGTTAGGGTAGAGGTTAGGTTAGGGTATAGGTTAGGGTATAGTTTAGGTTAGGGTAGAGGTTAGGGTAGAGGTTAGGTTAGGGTAGAGGTTAGGGTAGAGGTTAGGTTAGGGTATAGGTTAGGGTAGAGGTTAGGTTAGGGTATAGGTTTGGGTAGAGGTTAGGGTAGAGGTTAGGTTAGGGTATAGGTTAGGTTAGGGTATGGGTTAGGATAGAGGTTAGGTTAGGGTATAGGTTAGGATAGACGTTAGGTTAGGGTATAGGTTAGGTTAGGTTAGGTTAGAGGTTAGGGTAGAGGTTAGGTTAGGGTATAGGTTAGGTTAGGGTATAGGTTAGGGTAGAGGTTAGGGTAGAGGTTAGGTTAGGGTATAGGTTAGGTTAGGGTATAGGTTAGGTTAGGGTATAGGTTAGGGTAGAGGTTAGGGTAGAGGTTAGGTTAGGGTATAGGTTAGGTTAGGGTATAGGTTAGGTTAGGGTAGAGGTTAGGGTAGAGGTTAGGTTAGGGTAGAGGTTAGGGTAGAGGTTAGGTTAGGGTATAGGTTAGGTTAGGGTAGAGGTTAGGGTAGAGGTTAGGTTAGGGTACAGGTTAGGGTTTGGTGTTAACCAATGATAAGAAAGATACAATATTTTAAATTTATTTTATTTACATCCTGATATAGAAAAATTAAGTCTCAAAGCTGGAATCAAATTCAACACAACTCATTATAATTCGGTGTGTTTAACCCTTTAGTTAACATTCGGTGTGTTTAACCCTTTAGTTAACATTCGGTGTGTTTAACCCTTTAGTTAACCTTCAGTGTGTTTAACCCTTTAGTTAACATTCGGTGTGTTTAACCCTTTAGTTAACATTCGGTGTGT
The DNA here is from genome assembly GCA_013358685.1 of Antennarius maculatus. NCBI lineage: Eukaryota > Metazoa > Chordata > Actinopteri > Lophiiformes > Antennariidae > Antennarius > Antennarius maculatus. The sequence goes on along the minus strand of JABVMC010000122.1, from coordinate 28,093 downwards.
TTAACACTTTAGTTAACCTTCAGTGTGTTTAACCCTTTAGTTAACATTCGGTGTGTTTAACCCTTTAGTTAACATTCAGTGTGTTTAACCCTTTAGTTAACCTTCAATGTGTTTAACCCTTTAGTTAACATTCGGTGTGTTTAACCCTTTAGTTAACATTCGGTGTGTTTAACCCTTTAGTTAACCTTCGGTGTGTTTAACCCTTTAGTTAACATTCAGTGTGTTTAACCCTTTAGTTAACCTTCAGTGTGTTTAACCCTTTAATTAACATTCAGTGTGTTTAACCCTTTAGTTAACCTTCGGTGTGTTTAACCCTTTAGTTAACCTTCAATGTGTTTAACCCTTTAGTTAACCTTCAGTGTGTTTAACCCTTTAATTAACATTCGGTGTGTTTAACCCTTTAGTTAACCTTCAATGTGTTTAACCATTTAGTTAACATTCGGTGTGTTTAACCCTTGAGCTGCTGCTTCAAGTTTCTGGTTCTTCACCAGTCGTTTGGGTTAGAACTATAGTTCTTCTCTCCAGTGGAACCAAAACCCGTAGATCTGCTCCATCATCAGGATCACCTGACACTCCAGTGTTAAGAACCCTGACGAGGTTCATCCAGCACACCTGTCCCCGGTCAGGAGGGGGCGGAGCCTCAGCGCCACAATCAGGACCAATGGAAATGAGGCGGTTTGCCTTTTAGAAAATTGTCTGAGGAGACGCATGTGGGACGTTCCCATTGGTTTCATCCCCCCGAGCCATGAAGTGGTTTGGTCCAATTAGGGTGTGGTCTATATCTACAGCCCTTCAGGGGGGGCCCAGTGGGTGTCTGTGTGTGGCGGTGGTCACGATGACCAGCTTCAGAACCGACATCCTCCCCCAACCGCCAACAGGACCCCCAGAGCTCCAAGCCTTAGGACTGGAGCTCATTAACATGAGGGGGCGTGGCCCACCAGGGTGCCACACGGATCCCGGACGACCTGCTGGAGTCACGTCCTACTAGAAGAGACTGTAGGACACCTGCTGGACGGTAGGAGGAACCGCACCCTCACAGGTTCACACACACCTCGATAACATCACTGGGGTGTGTTACGGTGTCTTTCTATATGTATTTATGGTTTATTTCTATATTTATGGTTTATTTCTATATAGTTTATTTCTATATTAATGGCTTATTTCTATATGTATTTATATCACGGTGTAAAACTGATTTCATTATCAATTAATTTGCAGATTATTTAAACAAAAAGTGATCAGTGGGTTAATTGAATTGGTGATCAAAGTGCTGACTGGTTAATCGCCGTGGAGACTCGTTAGAACCTGAGAAAACCTGTTCATCATTTCTGACTGACCGTCAGCTGACTTCCTGTTCCACTCGGGGACTGAATTTAAATTGCCTCATCTTCCTCAAGCGCTGCGAAGATTTAGATAAATAGTCTAATCTTCTTCTTCCAGGGAGCAACTCTAAATCTAATTTCAGCCTCATAAAAAACGGAATAAGCATAAAATCTAAAATTTAAATGGGAGCTCTGTGGAACGTGTGCGGCTTCCACTGAGACAAATACTCTGAATTATACATGTCATTTTAATTAAACGGCAATTCATGTTCCGATCCAGGTTTAAAGTTAAACCTTTTGCAAAGTTAATGTTAAATCATTCTGCAAAACCCATGAAGGAGGTCTGAATTTGACCTGGAAGAGTCAGTGAGACTTCGACTTAGGAACAGAGTGAGACCTCCTCTTTGGATCTAGATCAGAGTGAGACCTCCTCTCTTTGGAACAGAGTGAGACCTGCTGTCTTTGGATCAGAGTGAGACCTCCTCTCTTTGGAACAGAGACCTCTCTTTGGATCAGAGTGAGACCTCCTGTCTTTGGATCAGAGTGAGACCTGCTGTCTTTGGATCAGAGTGAGACCTCCTGTCTTTGGAACAGAGTGAGACCTCCTGTCTTTGGAACAGAGCGAGACCTCCTGTCTTTGGATCAGAGTGAGACCTCCTCTCTTTGGATCAGAGTGAGACCTCCTCTCTTTGGAACAGAGACCTCCTGTCTTTGGAACAGAGTGAGACCTCCTGTCTTTGGAACAGAGTGAGACCTCCTGTCTTTGGAACAGAGTGAGACCTCCTGTCTTTGGATCAGAGTGAGACCTCCTGTCTTTGGAACAGAGTGAGACCTCCTGTCTTTGGAACAGAGTGAGACCTCCTGTCTTTGGAACAGAGTGAGACCTCCTGTCTTTGGAACAGAGTGAGACCTCCTGTCTTTGGATCAGAGTGAGACCTCCTGTCTTTGGATCAGAGTGAGACCTCCTGTCTTTGGAACAGAGTGAGACCTCCTGTCTTTGGATCAGAGTGAGACCTCCTGTCTTTGGATCAGAGTGAGACCTCCTGTCTTTGGAACAGAGTGAGACCTCCTGTCTTTGGATCAGAGTGAGACCTCCTGTCTTTGGAACAGAGTGAGACCTCCTGTCTTTGGATCAGAGTGAGACCTCCTGTCTTTGGAACAGAGTGAGACCTCCTGTCTTTGGATCAGAGTGAGACCTCCTGTCTTTGGATCAGAGTGAGACCTCCTGTCTTTGGAACAGAGTGAGACCTCCTGTCTTTGGATCAGAGTGAGACCTCCTGTCTTTGGATCAGAGTGAGACCTCCTGTCTTTGGAACAGAGACCTCCTGTCTTTGGAACAGAGTGAGACCTCCAGACTTTGGATCAGAGTGAGACCTGCTGTCTTTGGATCAGAGTGAGACCTCCTGTCTTTGGATCAGAGTGAGACCTCCTGTCTTTGGATCAGAGTGAGACCTCCTGTCTTTGGAACAGAGACCTCCTGTCTTTGGAACAGAGTGAGACCTCCTGTCTTTGGAACAGAGACCTCCTGTCTTTGGATCAGAGTGAGACCTCCTGTCTTTGGATCAGAGTGAGACCTCCTGTCTTTGGATCAGAGTGAGACCTCCTGTCTTTGGATCAGAGTGAGACCTCCTGTCTTTGGATCAGAGTGAGACCTCCTGTCTTTGGATCAGAGTGAGACCTCCCCCCGGTGGAGCTGCTCCCGTTAACGGAAGACATTTTGAGCTCCGGTCTCTCCGGTCTTCATCCAGCCTGAACGCGGGGCTTCCTGCTGGACTGTCGGCCTCTGTTCTCCGTTCCTCGCGCTCCACGTCCAGCTTTAGCCGACCTGTCGCATGAGGTTCTCGGCCCGCGAGCAGCGCCTGACACCTCCAAGCTAGCGCCTTATAGATGCTAGTTAGCTAGCGGCAGCTAGCTGGCCTCCTCCTCCTCCTCCTCCTCCTCCTCCTCCTCCTCCTCCTCCTCCTCGGTCGCTTCACGGACGGAATGGCGTTAAAACGGATCTCCAAGGTAACGGGAGCCTTCAGTCACATTTAATCAACAGGAAGTGAGACCTGTCGGTTCCAGAGGTTAGCATGAGGTTAGCATGTAGCTACAGCTAGCCCTACTGACAGCGGGCTAGCTGCTGGTGACACACCGGGTCTACCGGTCCGGTTCGGTTCGAGCGGACACCGGTTCGTTTGGGTTTATGTCGTGATCGACCGGACCGGGAGGGGGCAGCCCCCCCCGCGGCAGGCCGGATGTTCCACCGGAAATAACGGTTCCGCTCTGGAGCCGCTGTTAGCCGTTAGCTTTAGCCGCGGTCAGAGGCCTCGAGCTGCACCGGTGCTGGTTGGTGGTTGTTGTTTACAGCTTTGATGTCTGAAGCTTTTATTGGATCTACAGTTTGAGAGGTCACGTGGTGTTGTGATGACGTGTTAAGTTATAAAATACAAGTTCTGAATATTTAAAAACTCAAATCAAAGTCAAATAACCTGGAGTTTGTTAGCAATGCTAACGATGAATTAGCTTTGATTGATTGGTCAATCGGACCCTGATGTGTCTCAGACTTAGATTTGAACCCAGTATTTTTTGTTGCTATGGTAACAGTTCCAGGTATTGATTATTGGTGTCTGATTGCTAGTGATCGGTGATTGATTGATCGGGTCTGGTGTTTCCTGTTTACCTTTTCACCAGTGGCTCCAGTTTGTGATGGGTTCAAAGCCCCTGATTGGTGGACCTGGTTCTCAGACTGTTCTGATTGGTTAGTGTCAGGGGGCGGGGCATATCTACTGCCCGCCCACAGACCACGTGTCTGCTCTGAGGGCGGAGCCGTGTGATCACAGACACCCTCACGTTTGTCTCTGACGTCTCCAGAAGGCTAGCTAACGATCGTTAGCGGTTAGCCACAGGAAACCTGCTAGACATCAAAGCCTCGGCCACAGATCACCAGGACGCGTTCACACCCGGGGGGGGACGCGTTCACACCCGGGGGGGGACGCGTTCACACCCGGGGGGGGACGCGGTCACACCCGGGGGGGACGCGGTCACACCCGGGGGGGGACGCGGTCACACCCGGGGGGGGACGCGGTCACACCCACCGGGGGACGCGGTCACACCCGGGGGGGGGACGCGTTCACACCCGGGGGGGGGACGCGTTCACACCCGGGGGGGGGGACGCGTTCACACCCGGGGGGGGGGACGCGGTCACACCCGAGGGGGGACGCGGTCACACCCACCAGGGGACGCGTTCACACCTGGGGGGGGACGCGTTCACACCTGGGGGGGGACGCGTTCACACCCGGGGGGGGACGCGTTCACACCCGGGGGGGGACGCGGTCACACCCGGGGGGGAAAGGGGATCGTAGGTTTTTACTGCGTCAGACGTTGACGCGTGTCTGTTCGCTTCTAGAAGGCGGGGTCACATTTTTGTGGGAGGAGCTAGGGTCATGTGGGCGGAGTCCTGTGATGATCTGTTCGTGTCAACGGACCAATGGAACGGCGGCCGGGTCAGACGTGAGCCCCACCCGGGCGTGTCTAATCGCTGGCGTTGTGTTCCAGGAGCTGACGGATCTGTCCAGAGACCCCCCCGCCCAGTGCTCCGCCGGACCCGTGGGCGACGACTGTAAGAACACGCTGCATCCGACCGTCGGTTGCTCAGCCGTCGGTTGTTCGTTAACTCTCCTTCTCTCTTCCAGTGTTTCACTGGCAGGCCACCATCATGGGCCCCGTGAGTATGACCGCATGGCCACATGTATGTACAGCGTGTTCTTAGCGTGTCATCAGCAAAGTGTATATCTATTAGTAGTGTCATCAGTGTGTCCTTAGCATCTGATCAACATGTTCTAAGCGTGTTGTTAGCATGTAATCAACGTGTTCTTAGCGTGTCATCGACATGTTCTTAGCTTGTTCTTAGCATGTTATCAAAATGCTCTAAGCGTGTTGTAATCAACTTGTTCTTAGCGTGTCATCACTGTGTTCTTAATGTGTCATCAGCATGTAATCATCGTGTTGTTAGCGTGTCATTGACAGGTTCATAGCGTGTCCTCTGTGTGTTCTTAACGTGTTCTTAGCATGTGGAGCAGCATTTGGCATCTCTGGACCATCATGATGGTCCTGTGGCGTTGAGGTCGCATTGGGGTCACGTCGGGGTCGCGTTGGGGTCGTTCAGGGGTCACGTGACACACTGTTCTCTCCTCCTGCAGCCTGACAGTCCCTACCAGGGCGGAGTCTTCTTCCTCACCATCCACTTCCCCACAGATTACCCCTTCAAACCGCCCAAGGTCAGACACACACACACACACACACGCACGCACGCACGCACACACACAGACACACACACACACACACACACACACACACACACACACACACACACGCACACAGTCTGGATCAGAACCGATGTGTTAGCATCAGGATGCTAGCTAACTGCCCCCCCTCTGAGACCCCGCTGTGTTGAACGCTTTCTGTTTGATCCCTCCCGATGCCCCCCCCGCCCCCGCCCCCCAGGTGGCGTTCACCACCAGGATCTACCACCCCAACATCAACAGCAACGGCAGCATCTGCCTGGACATCCTGCGGTCGCAGTGGTCCCCGGCGCTAACCATCTCTAAAGGTAAGCCCCGCCCCCGGGTGAGGTCGGCCCCGCCCCCGGGGGCGGAGCAGTGACCCGTGTCCCCCCCATCTGCAGTCCTGCTGTCCATCTGCTCGCTGCTGTGTGACCCCAACCCCGACGACCCCCTGGTGCCCGAGATCGCCCGCATCTACAAGACAGACTCTGTGAAGTGAGTCAGCGACCTTTAACCTTTATGTTGATGACACGCCCACCCCTGGGCTGTTACCATATATGGTCTGCTTCCTGCTGCTCACCTGCTGTTTGGTCTGCAGGTACAACAAGACAGCTCAGGACTGGACCCACAAGTACGCCATGTGAGCCACGCCCCCTCCCCCCGGGACAAACTGTTGGACCGTTGTGTGGCCACGCCCCCCTCGTCAGCCAATCACGGGCAGTTTGTTCGCCTTTGTTTTCCTTCGACGCTTTTAATTTAATTTTTCGTGGCTTTCTGAACTGAACTGAGTGACGCCGGAGGAGCCGTCAACGTGCCAACGGACGCCGTTGCCACGGCGACACCCCGCCCCTTAATGCATGTCAGTGATTGGTCCGTGTGCTGCTGAGGTCGTCCACTAAAAAAAGAGTTTGGATTTTATTCCGTCGATTGTTTTTAAAGCCGTTCAGTCTGGAGGCTCAGCGGCGGATCGATCGATCGACTGATTGATCCATTGACTGATCCACTGATCGATCGATCAACTGACTGCTGGAGTGATCAATCAACTGATGGATCCACTGATCAACTGATTGATCAATTGACTGATCCATTGACTAATCAACTGATGTTTCAATCGACTGACCGCTCAAGTGATCGATCAACTGATTGACTAATCGACTGATGGATCGATCAACTGACTGGTAGATCGATTGACTGATCGACTGACTGATTGATCCACTGATTGATCGACCGACTGCTCGAATGATCGGCTGATTGATCCACTGACTGATCCACTGATTGACAGACTGAGTGATCGATCGATTGACTAAACGATTGACATACTGATTGACCGGCTGATCCGCTGATCGATCTCGCGATCGATCAACTGATACCTGATCGTTTCGTCGTTGATCAAACTGCAGCGTTTCTTCGTTTTTGTCTGCAGTCGATTCAGATTCTGTTTGATCTTAATTTTACTGAATAAAATATTTATCAAACTCAACACGTCATTGGTTCTGAATGATCACCGCCTGCTAGCCTGTTAGCTTACGGCTAACAGGCTAGCCTGAGCACAGCCTGGACCCCGCCTTCATGCTAACACCTTCATGCTAAGCTAACAGGTGTGGTTCTGCTCCGGACCTCGGTGGAGCCGCGGAGCCGAGTGCTAAGCTAGCGGGTTTATGCTAAACGTGACTAGCATGAGATAAAAGGAAAATAACTGAATATATAAATATAAAAAACTTTATTTAAAAAAGAGCAGAAGCGATGGGACACTGTACAGTGCAGAGACCTAAACTTCCTGTTTGCTCTGGACTTCCTTTCCCACAATGCTTTGCGTCATGTCTCCTCACTTGAAGCAGTAAAATTCACACAGAACACGACTGAAACATACGTGGCCTTAAAACATTAAAAACACGCGTGTTGGGGAGACGGGTGGGTGTCGGCCTCGAGCCCCCCCGGAACCCCCTCTTAATGTCCGAGCCAATCAGGTGGCTACGCTGTGGACAGCTCCACCCCGCTGTCACACGCGCCGCTGTCCAGCCGGACCTCCAGCTTGGGGTCGTGACCCTGAGGCCCGCCTGTCGTCTCATTGGTCGGCTCGGTCTCCTGGTCGCCGGGGTGACGCAGCGCCCCCTCCAGGACGCTCAGCGCCCCGCGGGCGTCGACCGCCCTCAGGCCGGCCAAAAGGTCGCTGACAGTCCCGCCCGAAACCTGCAGGAGGGGTCAGAGGTCAACTGGGGCGAAGTGGGCGTGGTGCTGTCCAGTGGGTGTGGCACCCCCCTGTGGGCGTGTCCTACCTCGTAGCTGTCCAGCAGGGTCTTGGCGGGGGAGGGGCTCAGTCTGAACGCCATGTTGAGGATCCCCAGCCCCAGACTGTGGGCCACGCCCTCCCAGCATGCTTCACTCTCCAGGGCGCCGCACAGCTGCTGCTTGACCCCCACGTCCAGACCCCCCAGGTCACCTGACATCACAACCGCCGTTAGAGGCACCGCCTCCAGGGGGCGGAGCCCACCCTTAAAGGGACAGCTCCCCATAGACTCACCTGGTGGGGGGGTGAAGGGGCCCTGTGGAGACTCAGGTTCATACGCTTTACCTTGGAGGAGCTCCAACACCTGTAAACAAACAAACAAACAAGAAAAACACCAGTGCTCTTATTTTGAAGCTCTGGAGACTTTTATTCTCTTAAGCCAGACGCCTTCCTGTACCTGAGCGCTGGCGGCCATGTTGAGGGGCGTGGTTCCTGGTATGTAGCCTTCGTCCTCCTCCTCCTCCTCCCTGAAGAACAGCGGCTCACAGTTCTCCTTCTGCGGGTCGGCGCCTGTGGGGGGGGGGGGTATGACATCACATACAGACGCTACATCAGCTAGGCTATGCTAACCTCAGCTAGGCTAGGCTATGCTAACGGCGTGCCTCACCTGCCGCCATCAGGAGCGCCGTCAGCTTGACGGAGCCCCGCCCTGCGGCGATGTGGAGAGGGGTGGAGCCATTGAAGGTGCAGCTGTCCACATTGGCGTTTCCCTGGCGACAGAAAACAAACTGTCAGGGCGTCCCAGCAACCCCGCCCCCCCCAGTTGACCCCGCCCCACCTCCAGCAGCAGACACCCAGCCAGCGACACGTTGTTGCTCTCGGTGGCGAGGTGCAGCGCCGTCCGCCCACAGCCACGCCCCTGAGCCTCCACGTTAGCCCCGCCCTCCAGCAGCGCCCTGAGGGACGCCAGCTGATTGGCCAGGACCGCCAGGTGGATGGCACACAGACCTGTAACCATGGGAACAGATTAGCGGCGTGTTGCCGGGCAGGCGCCGTGGCCCCGTTGGCGTGGCCCCGTGGGCGTGGCTACCTGCTGTGTTGGCGACCTCCAGCAGCCCCCGGAGCTCCTGGAAGCGGAGCAGGAAGGCAACCATCCCCCCCCGCCCCTCCAGCTGGGACGCCAGGTGCAGCACCGTGTTGCCATGGCGATCAGTCAGGGTGGGGTCGGCGCCGGCCGCCAGCAGCGCCGCCGCCGCCTCCCTCTGCTGGGTGATCACCGCCAGGTGCAAAGGAGTCTGGGAAACAGGAGGCGTGGCTTTGTGACATCATCAAGACAGAAGGCGGCTGCTGATTGGCTGATGGCGACCAACCAGACGCACCTGGTACAGGTGGTTCCTCCGGTTCAGCACTTCCTGTCCGGGGAGGCGGGACGCCACCTGCGTCAGGCTCCGCAGCGCCTCCTGCTGGTGGTGCAGGACGGCCAGGTGCAGTCCGCTGGGGGGGGACAGACGGCGTCAGGAGGCAGCTGATTGGACGAGAGCCCACCTGTGAGGCGCTTCCTGTTTACTGACGTGTCTCCGTCCTCGTCCTCGGCGGCCAGCAGGGGGCGCTGGGGGGCCAGGAGGTAGGCGGGGTCCCCGCTGACCGCGTACCGGAACAGCGCCTCCAGCTGGCTGCTGGCCAATAGGAGGCGCTCATCTGACGCCCTGACTCCTCCCTCTTCAGTCGTGGCTCCACCCTCTGGACCTCCAGGAAGGGGCGGAGCCTCCAGTATGCCAGAACCCAATTCGTCATCCAGGTCGCTGTCGTCCGTCGGGTCGCCGCCCGGAGCTGAGAGACGAGAACGACAGGGTCAGGGGTCAGGACCCGGGGCCCCCAGCAGGGGGTCAGGGGTCAGGACCCGGGGCCCCCAGCAGGGGGTCAGGGGTCAGGACCCGGGGCCCCCAGCAGGGGGTCAGGGGTCAGGACCCGGGGCCCCCAGCAGGGGGTCAGGGGTCAGGACCCGGGGCCCCCAGCAGGGGGCAGTGTGAGTTAACTGGAGGCCACTCACCATGTTTAACTCCGCCTCCTCCCAGACCAGCTGAGTACCCGGTGGTGAAGGCTCCGCCCCCCCCCCGCGGCTCCGCCCCCGTAGTTGAAGGTGCTGAAGCTCTGGTAGAACGCTGGTGGACCAAACAAACACCTCAGGGCGCCAAACTCAACCCGACTTCAGCAGCAGAGCTCAGAGCAGCTGGTTTACCTCCAGCCCCGCCTCCAGGGGCGGGGCCTCCTGCAGAGGGCCCTCCCCCTCCTCGGTACAGACCCCCCCCTCCTCCGCTGAAGTCCTGGAAGTCCGGTAACGTCTTCTGACGCTTCCTCTGCACCTCCTCCTTGTCTGGACAGGAAGTAGAACAGGTGAGGGGCGGGGCCAGGTGACCCACCTGACCAGAGGGGTGGGGCCTACCTCTGATCTGGGGGTGGTAGGTGAAGGGTTTGGGCTCGCTGGTCTCGTGGTCGGACCTCCTCTTCAGCTGGACCAGCACCGAGGTGGGCTTCTGGAGGTTCTGGTCCCGGTACTTGGGGGTCTTGAACACGATGGCGAACTGAAGACAGGAAGTAGATCCAACCAATCAGGAGGTCAGCAGAGCAGAGGATCTCCACGAGGCTCCGCCCACTCACCTGTCTGTGGACGTCTGTGGGAGAAAAGTCCCCGAAGGCCTCCCAGGTGACCCCCGCCTCGCTCTCCTCATAGAACCGGACCTGGATATCATCTGGAGCACCAGAACCAATCAGAGGCCCG
>JABVMC010000122.1:0-12500 GCA_013358685.1 Antennarius maculatus | reverse complement strand
TCATCCCAGAGTCAGCAAATCAAACGTAAGGCAGTAATAACCAATAATCAGTAATAACCAATAATCAGTAATAACCAATAATCAGTAATAACCAATAATCAGTAATAACCAATAATCAGTAATAACCAATAATCACTCTGGGCTCACCTGTGCGCAGGGACGACGTGTGGGACATCGGGGGGAAGGGCGTGAACTCCCAGGACGGGTCCATCATCATGTTGTCAAAGATCTGAGGGGCGGGGCCAGAACAGTTACACACCTGACACGGCGATGACATCATCACGGCGATGACGTCATCACGGCGAGGACACGCGAGAACAGGTGAGCTCACCTGGTTAGAAGGGTGAAGGTAGTGCTCGTCTGCAGCCATGGTGTCTACACAGGTCAAAGGTCAAACAGGTAGCCTGCAGGTCGACAGGGGCGGAGTCACAGGTGAAACACGTGAGCACTGATGAGTCATTAAGACGCCAATAAATAATATAATAAATTGATAAACTTAAAATCCGGTAAAGTTCAGAATCTAACCTTCAGTTTATTATCAACTAATTAGTGATTTTATGATTTGTTTGTTTATTTCTCAGTAATAAACAAACACTTGTTGCTCGGTGGCGCGCGTTCCCTCACCTGTCCCACGTGAACGCGCGCCGTCTGCTGCGCGGCTAACGCCGTTCGAACCGTCACAGCCACAAAAAACACAAACAACCGGTACCAACAATGACGTCATGGCGGCACCGAGTCCGTTTGAGTTCACGGCCAACTTTTATTTCCGCCTCAAAGCTTCCGCTAAGAGTCCGCGAGCCCCGGTACCGGAGCTAACTCGTTAGCCGCGGGCTAACGCTGACGGCTGGGCGCAGCGCGGGGAAGCGCCGCCAGACTGCGTTCAGAAAACGTGGAGTTTAAAGTTTATTCACTGATATATTTAATACTTTCCGTTCTGTAGCGACGACTAAAGCAAAGGGGGCTCACGGGATCCTGGTCCGTCGTTCGGCCTCCATCAAACCCAAAGAACTTCTGGTTTGAAATCCATTTTCTGTGTTTTTCCACTCGTGGTCGGTCCAAACCGCGCGTCCTGCCGCCGGTAAGAGAAGTCTTTTGAACGGAACAACAAGATCCACGTCTGACGTGTAGAAACCGACCCGACCCGGAGCTCCAGCTCCACCGTTATTACCCGGTAACGAGCCGGTAGGTCCGCTGACGGTACCGGAGCCTCCGGTTGTTTCCCGTGAGCTGAGCGCGGGGACTCGGTCCTAACAAGGAAGTGAGCCGCGCGGCGGAGCGGCGGGGAGCTAACGGGTCCGGCGGACCGGGAGCGGGGGGTCCACCGGGCCGGGTGACCTTCACCGGCTGGCTGACCTACCCGGTCGGTCGGGTCCGGGTTCGGGTCTCCACACGAACTAGCAGCGGGTCTCCGGTCGGCCGGTGCTCATCACGCCGATCCAGCGGGTCCATTCACAGCCAGATGCTCTAAGCGGACTGCGTCATGACGCGTTATAAACACGTCATAACGGTGGATGAACAGCGGGTCGGGTCCAGTCCGCGGCGGTGGGACGGTTCTGTTCCGGCAGAGCAGCAGAGTCCGGACACACTTTCTGTCAGTTGTTCATAGTTGATTTCCTTCCCTACTGGAAATTCCCTGTGACGTCAGCTGGGCCAGAGATAGCGAACAGGTAAAGAGGTCTCACTCTGACATCAAAATCCGATGTTTGGAATCAATTTAATCTGATCCGTCATTATGAGCTGAACTCACACAGATGGGACGAACCCATCAGGGATCCTTCCCTACAGTAGATAAATAATTTATTCAATCAATCAATCAATCAATCAAGTTTTATTTATTTAGCCCTTAATCATGGCAGCAGACATTTCAAAGCGCTTTAACAGACAGAGAAACCCAACTGAACCCTCCAGAGCATAAGCGACAGTGGCGGGGAAAAACTCCCTCGATGAGGAAGAAACTCCGGGCAGGACCCAGACTCTTTTGGGCGGCCATCCGCCTCGACCGGTTGGGTGGAAAAGAAATCAAAGGAAGATAAGAACAGGGTCGGAGAGAGAGAGACAGAGAGAGAGTGACAGATAGGCCAGATAGAGACAGAGTCAATATGGTTAAGGTTGTTAAAGTCAAGGCACAATTACAGCTGCGTGGATGACTGTATGGCGGCACGGAGGAAGAAAGGAAGCAGGACCCCAGCCAATGGATAGTTGAGGGGTGGTACTGGTGGGCTTGGAGGAGAAGGTCCACAGCACATGGAGAGATGGGGGTGATACTGGTGGGGTCGGAGGTGCAGGTCCACAGAGGAAGGTCCACAGCGGATGGGCGGATGAGGGGTGGAACAGTAAGATGACACGAAAGAAGAGAGGCAGCAGGACCCCAGTCGATGGTTAGGTGAGGGGTGATACTGGTGGATGGGAGGTGCAGGTCCACAGCAGATGGTCCACAGTGGATGGGTGGATGAGGGGTGGAACAGTATGGTGGCGCGGAGGAAAAAGGAAGCCGGATCCCAGCCGATGATTAGGTTAGGGGTGGTACTGGTGGGATGGGAAGAGCAGGTCCATAGCAGATGGGTGGATGAGGGGTGAATCTGAGAGAAACCTGTGAGGACATAGAGCACAGAGACTCCAGGGAAGAAGTTTAGTTAGTAAAGGTGTGATTGGAGACTTGGAGAGTGAGATCAGAGAAGAGGAGGAGTAACAGAGATGGTTGGAGAGAAGGAGGAGGAGAGAGGAACTCAGTGAGTCTGGATGTTGAGTCTCCAGCAGTGTAGGTCTCTAGGAAATTACACGTAGTAACCTAAGTTGCCTTGATTGTAAAATTTATGAAAAAGAAACGTTTTAAGTCTAGTCTTAAATAATGAGAGGGTGTCTGCCCCCCGAACTGAGGTAGGGAGGTGGTTCCACAATAGAGGGGCTTGATAGCAAAAGGCTCTAGCCCCCGTCCTACTTTTGTAAATTCTAGGAACCACCAGTAGGCCAGTATGTTGAGAGCGTAATGCTCTAGATGGATTATAAGGAACTAAAAGTTCCTTCAGATAGGTCGGTGCCTGGCCATGAAGGGCTTTGGAAGTGAGGAGGAGTATTTTAAAATCTATCCTAGCTTTCACAGGAAGCCAGTGCAGAGAAGCAACACAGGAGAAATATGGTCTCTGGTACTGGTCCTGGTCAGAACCTGGTCTCTGATACTGTTCCTGGTCAGAACCTGGTCTCTGGCACTGGTCCTGGTCAGAACCTGGTCTCTGATACTGGTCCTGGTCAGAACCTGGTCTCTGGCACTGGTCCTGGTCAGAACCTGGTCTCTAGTACTGGTCCTGGTCAGAACCTGGTCTCTGGTACTGGTCCTGGTCAGAACCCAGTCTCTGGTTCTGGTCAGAATCTGGTCTCTGGTACTGGTCCTGGTCAGAACATGGTCTGTGGTACTGGTCCTGGTCAGAACCTGATCTCGGGTACTGGTCCTGGTCAGAACCTGGTCTCTAGTACTGGTCCTGGTCAGAACACGGGAAGCAGCATTCTGAATTAGTTGAGTCTTCAGCTGCTTTTTGGGGCAGCCTGAAAAAAGTGCGTTACAGTAATCTAGTCTGGAAGAGATTAAAGTATGGATTAATTTCTCTGCATCACTCCGTTTTAAAATATGCCTGATTTTAACAATGTTTCTGAGGTGGAAAAAGGCCGTTCTAGAAACCTGCTTAACGTGTGTGTTAAACGAGAGATCCTGATCAAAAATGACACCTAGGTTCCTCGCAGTGGTTTTGGCCTCAAACATGATGCCATCTAAGGTTATTACATCACTGGGCACTACATCCCTAACAGTTTTTGGGCCGAGCACAACGACCTCAGTTTTATTATTAACATTTTATTTATGAAAGATGTGCCTCCAGGACTTTGCTCAAACTCTTACTTTATTTATTTAATTAACTTAATAAGTTAACTAACCTTTAAAAGAAATTTATTTGATCAAACAGTAGAAACAGAAGCGAACAGGAAGCCTAAATTAACAGGAACCCGCTGTGTGCAGTGATGGGTGAACCCTCCTGTCAGCATAAAACATCTTTGGGATGATTCCGGTGTTGATCTTCTGCCCCCTGTTGGTCAAATCAGGAGCTACAGCTGTGTGCTTTTCCCTTTTTTTATCCACGGAGCACAAAACATAAATTAATGAATGCATTCATAAATACATATATGATATGTTGGTCATGGAAAATCCCAAGTGCATTTATTTATAAATGTATTTATTTAAAAGCGTGCTAGAGTGGGACAATGTGTTCTATTAATCATTAAAACAATAGATCATTGAGTATCGGTGATTGCAGCATATTTACATTTTTTGATTGATTATATATTATTATTATGGTGTTTATTTTTTTCTAAACAGTGCAGTCAGACTCATCCATTCAATTACAACTCAGGTTCTTTTTTACAGGAAATATCACTTTATTCAGGTCTTCTATTTTCTGTCTTTTTTAACGTGATTGTTTTAATTCAAACACGAGATTCATTTAACTTTAAATTTGTACCTTTAAAATAATGTAATCCTGATTCGGTTCCAGGTGTTTGACTCGTTTTCATTTCCTACATCTGGTTTCAAGCTGCACTGAAAAGAAAATCTCCAAATCTGGAGGAAAAAGACCAAACAGTTTCTTCTTAGTCTTTACTTTATTGTGATTTAACAGTTAATCAGTTATTAAAACATATATTTATTATATTTCAACATTCATCATTATCTGAACGTCACATCTAAAAGCTTCTGGGAACAATTAGTGCAAATTACAGGTCAAACTAAAACAGCTTCTGTCTGCAAAAATAGACGTTTATGTTCACTAGAAACCGCTACAGCAACGGACACCTGAACGCACCACGACACACACGCTAACATCAGGGCGTGATGGTTCATGAGGCACTACGGACACCTCACCTGGCGGGCGGGGCTTAATGGGGACGCTACGAGGCATGACTGACGCGGAGAAGCGGACGATCACGACGAAAAAGCGCCTTTTAAACGTTTGACAACAAGAGAAAACGGCGACGGAAGAACACGTTTAGGTGTGAGGAGCGTCTGAGGAGAACCCGGAGTTCACGTCTGTCCATCAACCTGCAGAGAAACGCTAGAAAGTAAAACCTGGAGCACTTCAGGATGTTTGAATCACGTTGAAGTCACAGATGCTACGTAGACGACGGGGCGTTTGAGACCGTGGGATTTTACAGCTCTTTTACGAAAATGTTCTTTTTTAAATTCAAACATCAGCTTCAGTTTCTAAAAACGAAAGACGAGGTTTAGAAAAACATGTTCAACGACACTACTAATCCAGTTATGGGATGCACGCTGCCGCCATGACGACGCAGCAGCTCCGGAGCCGTTCACATCTCTGCAGGCGGATTTTAGTGACGTTTGGAACGTGAAGGTGACGGTTTTAAACGGGCGGTTCTGATTGGACGGCAGCAGAACAAACAGCTTCATGCAGGGACTAGAACACACTACCACCTGGACCCCACCCTCAGCCCAACCCCCCCACGAAGCAGCGCTTTACATTCCAACACTAACAAATGCCTCTGAGCTGACGCCCGCTCAGTTCGTCCCACAGACCTGTGATGTCATCACTTCAGCGTGTGATGTCATCACTTTGGCCTGTGATGTCATCACATGGGTCTGAGGAGCGTCGGGTTTCAAGTCAAAGGGAACAGAACACTGTTTGACCTCTAGCACCACCAAATCAAGGTCAAAGGTCAGAGTTAATACTGTCGTTTCTTCAGGCTCCGCCTCTCAGGGAATGTCGTCGAAGTGTCCACTTCCTGTCGGAGGAAGCGTCGGGGTTAACGGAGCAGCATCACCGTCACGTCAACGGGATGTTGGCATGGAAACGCCCACAAGGGGGCAGCGACGGGTCAGGCGTTTCCATGGTGGTAGTGGGCGGAGCCTAACGTACCATGTCATTCGTACAGCAGGAACGACCTCGACTGTCATTCAGATTCCAGATCGTTCTTCCTCATTTCTTTTGACCCGCCTCCACAGACATGGAGGCGGAGTTCCAATGAGGACGCGCCCCTTTGCCCCTCCTACATCCTCTATTTCTCCATTTAAAAATTCAAAACTAGACATCTATATACTTAACCCCACCCCCTTCCCCACAGCTGGGGAATTTATTGGTCCAGTCCAACCTAGTGCATTCTGGGAGTTGTAGTTATTTTACCTTTACAACTAAACGGATGCGATTAACTTGTACAACATATATATTTTAATTTAAACTGGATCCAGTAGATTTGTTCTGGGCTCCTCCAGCTAGCTTATTTCACACTTTAATGGATAATGCTACGCCGTTAACGCTACGCCGCTAACGCTACGCCACTAACGCTACGCCGCTAACGCTACGCCGCTAACGCTACGCCGCTACAACTGGCCTGTACAACTTAAAAACTTGTGATCTCTTGTTAATGGTTCTGTTCAAGTAGGGATCCCTTCAGTGGATCAGCGGGGGGCCAAACCGGTCCAGGATGAGTCTCCATGGGGGCTAGAACCCGTCTGGGTCGCTACAAAGCTACGAGTGGATGACTTCCTGACTTCCTGTTTTCACAGGAAGCAGCTGAATGGATGGCGATGGACTCCCAGCCGGGTCATCATAGCCCTGCCTCCCTGGAGGAGGGGCTGGGGGAGGGGCTGTGGGAGCGTCCGTCCTTCACCCCGGCGGAGGACTTCTTCTGCTTCTGCTTGGACTTCCTCAGCATCCGGACCTGGAGACGCAGGAGGGGGGGTGTCACACCGACAGAAGACGAACGGACCGCGACCCCCCCCGGGGACGGGAGCGGGTTTACCTTTGGTCCGGCTGCGGAGATGATCACATGACCAGGGGGTTGGACCCACGGCTCCCCGTCCACCTGGACCGGAACGGGTCTGCTGACCGTCAGCCGGATGTAGTTCCCTTGAGCAATCCGGATCCCGGACCGCATGCCGCCCTGCACCTGCCCCTACACACACACACACACACACACACACACACACACACACACACACACACACACACACACACACACACGTCAGGTTGCCGTTGACGACGGACGCCGGTGGTCTCAGGACCGTCTCTCACCATGTGCATGACCCCCGTGACCCCGACCACCTCCAGCAGGCCGTCGTCGATGCTCGGTTTCCCATAGCGACCGTCGACCTCCGACCCCCAGAGGTCAGCACCAGATCCCCAGCTACACACACACACACACACACACACAGGTGTGAGGTACGGTCATGCTGGCGGCTCCGCCCACACTTGCCCAGGTGTTACCTGGGGATGTTGAGGAAGATGAGGCCCTCGATGTGGGGGAGGGGGACGGTCCTGGCGTCCACCTGGAGCTGCAGGTCCTTGTGGAGGCTCCTGGTGCCGCTGATCTTCTGCAGCCCCACCTTCACGTACACGCCTTTGTTGTGGAACCTGAAGGGGCGGGGACAGACAGATGAGCCAACTTAAATGCAGCCATTGATCGTGGGCGGAGCCTGGCGGGACCACCTGCTGGTGAACTTGTCGGGGTCGTCCTCGCGGGCCTGGTGGAAGTCCAGGCTGACCTCGGCGTCGATGCCCAGACCGAAGTAGTTGTTCATCTGGACGATCTGAAAGACACACCGGGTCAGAGGGCCGGGTCAAAGGGACCCAAACCCAGGGGGGCCCAGGGGTACCCCGCACAACACTTGGACCCCCTCATGTGGGGGCTTAAAGGCATCTGTTACCGTCCTGTGAACGTGACCCCAAGTTACTGAAACTTCCCCGACAAGTCGGCCCTAACCAGGGTCGGGTCCAATCCACCCGGTTCTGACTACCTTGGCCCCTCCCACACCAAGAGAACTATCGAAGGACCTAACGGGATCAATACCCAACACTCTCAGAACCAACGGAACCCTGGAGGGACTTGGTTCTGACTAGGAGAACGTGTCCGTATGGTGATCTGAGTCCAATCTGAGCTGGTCAACCGGTTCAGCCTCAGGTGGGGGTTCTGATTCTAATGGAACAGTGCCAGAACCCCCCCCCATTTGAGGGAACTGATTGACTGAATGTTGACTGAAGGGTTGGACCTGGACCAGACCTTGGGCGGCTCCAGGAAGCCGTTGTCTTTGCCGTCTTCAGAGATCTCCTGGGCGTCCAGCAGGATGGTCCACCGGTCCATCAGAACCTCGTCCGCCTCGTCCACCGACACCAGGATGTGGTGGGGGTCCTCACCGCTGTACCCCGCCCCCCATCGCAAGATCCGGGCCAAGTCGTTTCCTGAGGAGACAGAACCCGGGTGAGACCTTTGCTGTGTTGACACAGCTAACCCCGCTAAGCTAACGCACCTGTTCCCAGCGGGACGATGCCGATTGGCGGCTCTCGGCAGACCAGTTTGTGCCGGATGGCCTCCAGGACCCCCAGCACCCAGCCAACAGTCCCGTCACCCCCACATACCAGGACCCGGAACCGGGGAACCTTCTGGAACGTGTGGAGGCTGGACGAGGAACCAGAAAACATTCAGGGCCGTGAACAGGAAACAATCCAGACCCCCGACCGGGCATTGGGGGTGCGGCCCTCACCCCGCTAGCGGTCCTCCGTTGGAGATGTCAAACACCTGGTGGGGGTTCAGAAGTTTCCGGAAGCTGTAGAGGAGCTCCCGCCCCTTCAGCCCGCCGCTCTTCGGGTTGACGAACACCAGCAGGGGGCAGACATCGTCCCCCAGACACTCCACCTGGGGAGTTAGCATGAAAGCTAAGCTAACGATGAACCATTGGCTGACGGACCGGGGGCCCGCCCCCTCACCTCTATCTCAGGGATGACGAGCGCCGTCAGCGGTGTGTCCTTCGCCAACATGTAGACACGCTCCGCCTCCGAGAAACAGGAAATGTCCAACGCCACCGCGCCTGAACACACAAGACGCCGTTACGGGCGTGTCCCAGGTAACCTCACCTGTCCCTGTTTCTACATGAGGGGGTGGTGCTCACCTTGACTGGCGTAGACGTGGCTGATGGTGACCAGGTGACCTTTAGGGAGTCAGGAAGTAAACAGGAAGTGAATGTAAACAACGTTTCATTTCCTCTAACCATGTTTGAGGAGGCGGGGCAGAAATATGAGGAAGTCATCCCTGCCCCCACACACTCAGGTGAGCTCCGACTCACTCTTAACGGCCAGGTGTTCCTGCAACAGCTGGGCGTACTCCTCCTTCCCCAGCAGGGGGGGCAGTCCTGCGACCAGCAGGTGGACCCGGACCGCCCGGTTCCGGTTCTCCACCAGGTAGAACCGGGTCTGGTTCATCTGACGGAGAGACACCTGGGGGGGCAGACTCATCATCAGCAGGTGGGACAGGCTTTTAGAGGGAGGGGCCGTCATCGGGCCCCGCCCCTGGGCGGAGTCATGTGTCGTCACCGCCTACCTTCCTGATCTCCTGCAGCTTGTCCAGGATGTTCTCGTCGGGGGTCAGCGTCTGTCTCTGCACTGGTGGGGGGGGGCACGGAGAGGTCAGCACATTCAGGGGGTGGGGCTTCTCTCACCTGCCTGGGGGCGGGGCTCACCTTGCTTGCTGCTCATGTAGACCTCCATCAGGCTGAAGGCGGAGGCGTCGGCGTCCTGAAACCACAGCAGGTCGTCACCATTTGGCTCCGCCCGGACAGGGCGGGGCCGAATGGTGACAGAAGCTAGCGCGGATGCTACGTTAGCGTGAGACGTCACCTGACTGCCCAGTTGCCCCAGGACGTCAGCGACGACGGACGCCGCGGTGCTGCTCAGGGAAACAGAGGCGGAGACGAAGGCGGAGCCTGACCTGAAGCAGGAAGAACAACGTGAGGGTGACGTAGAGGAGTGGGCGGAGCCATTGGACCACTGGCCCAGTCGGACTGGGATTGGCTCCTGAACGGGCGCCTCACCTGGGCCATGCTGGGAACACCTTGATGACATCAGGGTCTCGGGGTTTGGCCCTCAGGAGCCACGCCTCCCCGCCGTCCTTCAGGGACCCCCTGTTGTCCGGACCCCCGTTCCGATTGAGGATGTCGTTGCTATGGAGACGCTGCGTGCCGCCGACCTCGTGCAGCTCGAAGTCCTGAGGCTGATCAAGCAGGTAGAAGGCCCTAAGCCCCGCCTCCTGCAGAGTAAACAGGTACATAGACAGTCAGTACTAGTAGTACTAGTAATACTAATACTGGAACTAGTGATACTAGTACTGGTACTAGTAGTACTAGTTCTAGGCGGGTTAACCCTTACCACCACTTCCTCGTTCTTCGTGGCTCGTAGGACGGAGACCAATCGGAAGAAGCCGCGCTTCAACGCATCATCACCATCAAACACCTTCAGGAACTGTTTCCCTGACGACCACAACACACACACACGTACACATACACACACACAAACAGATGATTCCTCTGGAACATGGTGGGGGGGTGACGTCTGGGGGGAGGGGTTCAGACTGACCAGACTCCGGCGCCGCCTGCTGGCCGTCTTTAGGCGCCGCAGCAGACGAGTCGACGTCGTCAGAAACATCTGATGGAGGGAAGAGACGCCATGAAGCATTCTGGGTGTGTGTGTGTGTGTGTGTGTGTGTGTGTGTGTGTGTGTGTGTGTGTGTGTGTGTGAGGCGTCACTGCTTGTGGATCTAACTGGTTCAGAACCTGCGTCTGACTTCCTGTTTGTGTTCTAACTGTGCCGTCAGGACGCCGCTGACAGGAAGTGGCGCCTGCAGGTGTGTCGTGGTGACAGGAAGTGGGCGTACCCAGGTCGTGGCCGACGCCCTCGGCGATGCGGTAGCAGTGCATCTTGCTGAAGTTCCTGGCGTGCAGCTGGACGCAGGTGGGGTGCAGCAGCATGCAGCGCAGACGCCCCAGAGCGCACCCTGGTGGCACGCTGGGGTAACACGCCGCGTGGGTCTGAGGGGGAACGGCAGGGGTTAAAAAACGCCTTTTACAATAAATATCTTAAATTATACATTTACATATTCATGCTAGTAACCTGGATTTAGTTTGTAGAGCAGATCTGTGTTTTGTATTGTCTTATATCCTATTTTTATCAATTGAAATGTGATCATTTCCGTACATTTTGGACCGATATGCTAATGAGGTAGGTCATAGTGGATTAATGAGGATCTGTTGATGAGGATGACGCTGTGCTGAGAAGAAAGACGCCAAACGTGTGTATGTGGAGACAAGATTGGTGGTTGGTGGGTTTCTTAGCCCTGCACCCCGCCTGCAGGCGCCTGAGTCACAAACTCGGGGCAGAGACAACCCACGTTAGGATGGCGTTTGTCACTCGTCGTGTGACATCATCGATGGCGGGGCGGGGGCGGGGCTCTTACCGTGACGCCGCACCACTCACACCTCATCCCTGCCAGGACGTCGGAGGAGCCACAGGAGCGCCGGCACACCTCACACCTGGCCCCCGCCGGCAGGTTGCCCTCCCTCCAGTGGTGGTGGAACGTATCCTGCAGCAACAGGAAGTAGATCCTGGCTCAGCGGCTCCAAACTAGCGCTTTGATTGGGTGGTAGTCCCACGCTGCTTCTTGATTGGTCGGGAGCCAGACCCCCCCCCACGCGTTCCGGTCCTCACCTGCTCCAGGGTGGCGTCCAGGTGAGCGCTCCGACAGTCCGCGCAGCTGAAGACGGCGCAGTCGGCGTGGACGTGCAGCTCGCACACTGGAACGCACACAGGTGGCATTAGGTCATGTGACAGGTCATGTGACAGGGGAGGAGCCAAACAAAGGAGCGTTTGGTTGGTTCTGACCTTCGCAGCGCAGCGCCGCGTTCCCCTCCGTCGACTTCCTGCAGACGCAGCAGAACCGCCTCTTGTGGCCCGCCGGGCCGAAGCAGTGGGCCACCGGGACCTGCAGGGGGCGGCAGAGACACCGTTGAGACACGGACACGCCCACCAGGCGTCAGACAGGAGGTGGGCGGGGCTGTGGAGCGGGACTCACCCGGATCAGAGCGGGGGCCACGCCGGGGCAGACGGAACGCAGCGTCTTCAAACATTTCTCGTGACACATGAGGTTACACACTGGGGGGGACACACACGGTCAGACACGGGTCCAAGCCCCCCGGGGCCACGCCCCCTCACGCCCATTGGTCGGTTTACAGAAGGTCATACGAATGAGAACGACCCGGCTCCACCTGAGCTGCTGGGTTTACGTGATGAGGCACAGGCGCAGAATAATGATTATGATTATTATTGTTTCATTTTATTTTATATACTGTTATAATCCCTAAAGAGAAATAAAGAATTAAAGAAGTCCCTAAAATTTAGGAGAAATATGTGTTTGTTTGTGTTTGTTTGTGTTTGTTTGTGTTTGTTTGTGTTTGTTTGTGTTTGTTTGTGTTTGTTTGTTTGTGTTTGTGTTTATTTGTGTTGTTTGTGTTTGTTTGTGTTTATTTGTGTTTGTTTGTGTTTATTTGTGTTTGTTTGTGTTTATTTGTGTTTGTTTGTGTTTGTTTGTGTTTGTTTGTGTTTATTTGTGTTTATTTGTGTTTGTGTTTGTTTGTGTTTATTTGTGTTTATTTGTGTTTGTTTGTGTTTGTTTGTGTTTTGTTG
>JABVMC010000121.1:25000-30000 GCA_013358685.1 Antennarius maculatus | reverse complement strand
ATTTGATTAATCATTCAGTCAAATCATTGAATGAAACTTTTATTAAAAATGAATATCCGGCTTAAAACAAGTCGATTGAACGATGTGCGTTTCCTTCCCAACGCCCTCTGCCACGGGGAAAAGAGAAAAAGCTTACGGCACCTGGTATTCCCAGGCGGTCTCCCATCCAAGTACTAACCAGGCCCGACTCTGCTTAGCTTCCGAGATCGGACGAGATCGGGCGTGTTCAGAGTGGTATGGCCGTAAGCAACTGTGTTGGTCAAAAAAACCCTATATAAAGGTTGCAAAGTAGGTAGTTAGGTTGGTTAGATAGATAGATAGATAGATAGATAGATAGATAGATAGATAGATAGATAGATAGATAGATAGATAGATAGATAGATAGATAGATAGATAGATAGATAGATAGATAGATAGATAGATAGATAGATAGATAGATAGATAGATAGATAGATAGATAGATAGATAGATAGATAGACAGAATCATATCAAGAGTCACTTGTAGTCATGCTTCTTTCATACAACAAGCTATTTATTTCAGTGTGGGATGAATTTGATTTAATCATTCAGTCAATTCATTGAATGAAACTTTTATTAAAAATGAATATCCGGCTTAAAACAAGTCGATTGAACGATGTGCGTTTCCTTCCCAACGCCCTCTGCCACGGGGAAAAGAGAAAAAGCTTACGGCACCTGGTATTCCCAGGCGGTCTCCCATCCAAGTACTAACCAGGCCCGACTCTGCTTAGCTTCCGAGATCGGACGAGATCGGGCGTGTTCAGAGTGGTATGGCCGTAAGCAACTGTGTTGGTCAAAAAAACCCTATATAAAGGTTGCAAAGTAGGTAGTTAGGTTGGTTAGATAGATAGATAGATAGATAGATAGATAGATAGATAGATAGATAGATAGACAGACAGACAGACAGACAGACAGACAGACAGACAGACAGAATCATATCAAGAGTCACTTGTAGTCATGCTTCTTTTATACAACAAGCTATTTATTTCAATGTGGGATGAATTTGATTTAATCATTCAGTCAAATCATTGAATGAAACTTTTATTAAAAATGAATATCCGGCTTAAA
The DNA here is from genome assembly GCA_013358685.1 of Antennarius maculatus. Lineage (NCBI taxonomy): Eukaryota > Metazoa > Chordata > Actinopteri > Lophiiformes > Antennariidae > Antennarius > Antennarius maculatus. Next base: position 28,914 of record JABVMC010000121.1, on the reverse strand, counting down.
ACAAGTCGATTGAACGATGTGCGTTTCCTTCCCAACGCCCTCTGCCACGGGGAAAAGAGAAAAAGCTTACGGCACCTGGTATTCCCAGGCGGTCTCCCATCCAAGTACTAACCAGGCCCGACTCTGCTTAGCTTCCGAGATCGGACGAGATCGGGCGTGTTCAGAGTGGTATGGCCGTAAGCAACTGTGTTGGTCAAAAAAACCCTATATAAAGGTTGCAAAGTAGGTAGTTAGGTTGGTTAGATAGATAGATAGATAGATAGATAGATAGATAGATAGATAGATAGATAGATAGATAGATAGATAGATAGATAGATAGATAGATAGATAGATAGATAGATAGATAGATAGATAGATAGATAGATAGATAGATAGATAGATAGATAGATAGATAGATAGATAAATAGATAGATAGATAGATAGATAGATAGATAGATAGATAGATAGATAGATAGACAGAATCATATCAAGAGTCACTTGTAGTCATGCTTCTTTCATACAACAAGCTATTTATTTCAGTGTGGGATGAATTTGATTTAATCATTCAGTCAATTCATTGAATGAAACTTTTATTAAAATGAATATCCGGCTTAAAACAAGTCGATTGAACGATGTGCGTTTCCTTCCCAACGCCCTCTGCCACGGGGAAAAGAGAAAAGCTTACGGCACCTGGTATTCCCAGGCGGTCTCCCATCCAAGTACTAACCAGGCCCGACTCTGCTTAGCTTCCGAGATCGGACGAGATCGGGCGTGTTCAGAGTGGTATGGCCGTAAGCAACTGTGTTGGTCAAAAAACCCTATATAAAGGTTGCAAAGTAGGTAGTTAGGTTGGTTAGATAGATAGATAGATAGATAGATAGATAGATAGATAGATAGACAGACAGACAGACAGACAGACAGACAGACAGACAGACAGAATCATATCAAGAGTCACTTGTAGTCATGCTTCTTTTATACAACAAGCTATTTATTTCAATGTGGGATGAATTTGATTTAATCATTCAGTCAAATCATTGAATGAAACTTTTATTAAAAATGAATATCCGGCTTAAAACAAGTCGATTGAACGATGTGCGTTTCCTTCCCAACGCCCTCTGCCACGGGGAAAAGAGAAAAAGCTTACGGCACCTGGTATTCCCAGGCGGTCTCCCATCCAAGTACTAACCAGGCCCGACTCTGCTTAGCTTCCGAGATCGGACGAGATCGGGCGTGTTCAGAGTGGTATGGCCGTAAGCAACTGTGTTGGTCAAAAAAACCCTATATAAAGGTTGCAAAGTAGGTAGTTAGGTTGGTTAGATAGATAGATAGATAGATAGATAGATAGATAGATAGATAGATAGATAGATAGATAGATAGATAGATAGATAGAATGATAGATAGATAGATAGATAGATAGATAGATAGATAGATAGATAGATAGATAGATAGATAGATAGATAAATAGATAGATAGATAGATAGATAGATAGATAGATAGATAGATAGATAGATAGATAGATAGATAGATAGATAGACAGAATCATATCAAGAGTCACTTGTAGTCATGCTTCTTTCATACAACAAGCTATTTATTTCAGTGTGGGATGAATTTGATTTAATCATTCAGTCAATTCATTGAATGAAACTTTTATTAAAAATGAATATCCGGCTTAAAACAAGTCGATTGAACGATGTGCGTTTCCTTCCCAACGCCCTCTGCCACGGGGAAAAGAGAAAAAGCTTACGGCACCTGGTATTCCCAGGCGGTCTCCCATCCAAGTACTAACCAGGCCCGACTCTGCTTAGCTTCCGAGATCGGACGAGATCGGGGCGTGTTCAGAGTGGTATGGCCGTAAGCAACTGTGTTGGTCAAAAAAACCCTATATAAAGGTTGCAAAGTAGGTAGTTAGGTTGGTTAGATAGATAGATAGATAGATAGATAGATAGATAGATAGATAGATAGACAGACAGACAGACAGACAGACAGACAGACAGACAGACAGAATCATATCAAGAGTCACTTGTAGTCATGCTTCTTTTATACAACAAGCTATTTATTTCAATGTGGGATGAATTTGATTTAATCATTCAGTCAAATCATTGAATGAAACTTTTATTAAAAATGAATATCCGGCTTAAAACAAGTCGATTGAACGATGTGCGTTTCCTTCCCAACGCCCTCTGCCACGGGGAAAAGAGAAAAAGCTTACGGCACCTGGTATTCCCAGGCGGTCTCCCATCCAAGTACTAACCAGGCCCGACTCTGCTTAGCTTCCGAGATCGGACGAGATCGGGCGTGTTCAGAGTGGTATGGCCGTAAGCAACTGTGTTGGTCAAAAAAACCCTATATAAAGGTTGCAAAGTAGGTAGTTAGGTTGGTTAGATAGATAGATAGATAGATAGATAGATAGATAGATAGATAGATAGATAGATAGATAGATAGATAGATAGATAGATCGATAGATAGATAGATAGATAGATAGACAGAATCATATCAAGAGTCACTTGTAGTCATGCTTCTTTCATACAACAAGCTATTTATTTCAGTGTGGGATGAATTTGATTTAATCATTCAGTCAATTCATTGAATGAAACTTTATTAAAAATGAATATCCGGCTTAAAACAAGTCGATTGAACGATGTGCGTTTCCTTCCCAACGCCCTCTGCCACGGGGAAAAGAGAAAAAGCTTACGGCACCTGGTATTCCCAGGCGGTCTCCCATCCAAGTACTAACCAGGCCCGACTCTGCTTAGCTTCCGAGATCGGACGAGATCGGGCGTGTTCAGAGTGGTATGGCCGTAAGCAACTGTGTTGGTCAAAAAAACCCTATATAAAGGTTGCAAAGTAGGTAGTTAGGTTGGTTAGATAGATAGATAGATAGATAGATAGATAGATATATAGATAGATAGATAGATAGATAGATAGATAGATAGATAGATAGATAGATCGATAGATAGATAGATAGATAGATAGATAGATAGATAGATAGATAGATAGATAGATAGATAGATAGATAGATAGATAGATAGATAGATAGATAGATAGATAGACAGAATCATATCAAGAGTCACTTGTAGTCATGCTTCTTTCATACAACAAGCTATTTATTTCAGTGTGGGATGAATTTGATTTAATCATTCAGTCAATTCATTGAATGAAACTTTTATTAAAAATGAATATCCGGCTTAAAAACAAGTCGATTGAACGATGTGCGTTTCCTTCCCAACGCCCTCTGCCACGGGGAAAAGAGAAAAAGCTTACGGCACCTGGTATTCCCAGGCGGTCTCCCATCCAAGTACTAACCAGGCCCGACTCTGCTTAGCTTCCGAGATCGGACGAGATCGGGCGTGTTCAGAGTGGTATGGCCGTAAGCAACTGTGTTGGTCAAAAAAACCCTATATAAAGGTTGCAAAGTAGGTAGTTAGGTTGGTTAGATAGATAGATAGATAGATAGATAGATAGATAGATAGATAGATAGACAGACAGACAGACAGACAGACAGACAGACAGACAGACAGACAGACAGACAGACAGAATCATATCAAGAGTCACTTGTAGTCATGCTTCTTTTATACAACAAGCTATTTATTTCAATGTGGGATGAATTTGATTTAATCATTCAGTCAAATCATTGAATGAAACTTTATTAAAAATGAATATCCGGCTTAAAACAAGTCGATTGAACGATGTGCGTTTCCTTCCCAACGCCCTCTGCCACGGGGAAAAGAGAAAAAGCTTACGGCACCTGGTATTCCCAGGCGGTCTCCCATCCAAGTACTAACCAGGCCCGACTCTGCTTAGCTTCCGAGATCGGACGAGATCGGGCGTGTTCAGAGTGGTATGGCCGTAAGCAACTGTGTTGGTCAAAAAAACCCTATATAAAGGTTGCAAAGTAGGTAGTTAGGTTGGTTAGATAGATAGATAGATAGATAGAT
>JABVMC010000121.1:15000-17500 GCA_013358685.1 Antennarius maculatus | reverse complement strand
CCCATCCAAGTACTAACCAGGCCCGACTCTGCTTAGCTTCCGAGATCGGACGAGATCGGGCGTGTTCAGAGTGGTATGGCCGTAAGCAACTGTGTTGGTCAAAAAAACCCTATATAAAGGTTGCAAAGTAGGTAGTTAGGTTGGTTAGATAGATAGATAGATAGATAGATAGATAGATAGATAGATAGATAGACAGACAGACAGACAGACAGACAGACAGACAGACAGACAGACAGAATCATATCAAGAGTCACTTGTAGTCATGCTTCTTTTATACAACAAGCTATTTATTTCAATGTGGGATGAATTTGATTTAATCATTCAGTCAAATCATTGAATGAAACTTTTATTAAAAATGAATATCCGGCTTAAAACAAGTCGATTGAACGATGTGCGTTTCCTTCCCAACGCCCTCTGCCACGGGGAAAAGAGAAAAAGCTTACGGCACCTGGTATTCCCAGGCGGTCTCCCATCCAAGTACTAACCAGGCCCGACTCTGCTTAGCTTCCGAGATCGGACGAGATCGGGCGTGTTCAGAGTGGTATGGCCGTAAGCAACTGTGTTGGTCAAAAAAACCCTATATAAAGGTTGCAAAGTAGGTAGTTAGGTTGGTTAGATAGATAGATAGATTGATAGATAGATAGATAGATAGATAGATAGATAGATAGATAGATAGATAGATAGATAGATAGATAGATAGATAGATAGATAGATAGATCGATAGATAGATAGATAGATAGATAGACAGAATCATATCAAGAGTCACTTGTAGTCATGCTTCTTTCATACAACAAGCTATTTATTTCAGTGTGGGATGAATTTGATTTAATCATTCAGTCAATTCATTGAATGAAACTTTTATTAAAAATGAATATCCGGCTTAAAACAAGTCGATTGAACGATGTGCGTTTCCTTCCCAACGCCCTCTGCCACGGGGAAAAGAGAAAAAGCTTACGGCACCTGGTATTCCCAGGCGGTCTCCCATCCAAGTACTAACCAGGCCCGACTCTGCTTAGCTTCCGAGATCGGACGAGATCGGGCGTGTTCAGAGTGGTATGGCCGGAAGCAACTGTGTTGGTCAAAAAAACCCTATATAAAGGTTGCAAAGTAGGTAGTTAGGTTGGTTAGATAGATAGATAGATAGATAGATAGATAGATAGATAGATAGATAGATAGACAGACAGACAGACAGACAGACAGACAGACAGACAGACAGACAGACAGACAGACAGAATCATATCAAGAGTCACTTGTAGTCATGCTTCTTTTATACAACAAGCTATTTATTTCAGTGTGGGATGAATTTGATTTAATCATTCAGTCAATTCATTGAATGAAACTTTTATTAAAAATGAATATCCGGCTTAAAACAAGTCGATTGAACGATGTGCGTTTCCTTCCCAACGCCCTCTGCCACGGGGAAAAGAGAAAAAGCTTACGGCACCTGGTATTCCCAGGCGGTCTCCCATCCAAGTACTAACCAGGCCCGACTCTGCTTAGCTTCCGAGATCGGACGAGATCGGGCGTGTTCAGAGTGGTATGGCCGTAAGCAACTGTGTTGGTCAAAAAAACCCTATATAAAGGTTGCAAAGTAGGTAGTTAGGTTGGTTAGATAGATAGATAGATAGATAGATAGATAGATAGATAGATAGATAGACAGACAGACAGACAGACAGACAGACAGACAGACAGACAGAATCATATCAAGAGTCACTTGTAGTCATGCTTCTTTTATACAACAAGCTATTTATTTCAATGTGGGATGAATTTGATTTAATCATTCAGTCAAATCATTGAATGAAACTTTTATTAAAAATGAATATCCGGCTTAAAACAAGTCGATTGAACGATGTGCGTTTCCTTCCCAACGCCCTCTGCCACGGGGAAAAGAGAAAAAGCTTACGGCACCTGGTATTCCCAGGCGGTCTCCCCATCCAAGTACTAACCAGGCCCGACTCTGCTTAGCTTCCGAGATCGGACGAGATCGGGCGTGTTCAGAGTGGTATGGCCGTAAGCAAACTGTGTTGGTCAAAAAAAACCCTATATAAAGGTTGCAAAGTAGGTAGTTAGGTTGGTTAGATAGATAGATAGATAGATAGATAGATAGATAGATAGATAGATAGATAGATAGATAGATAGATAGATAGATAGATAGATAGATAGATAGATAGATAGATAGATAGATAGATAGATCGATAGATAGATAGATAGATAGATAGACAGAATCATATCAAGAGTCACTTGTAGTCATGCTTCTTTCATACAACAAGCTATTTATTTCAGTGTGGGATGAATTTGATTTAATCATTCAGTCAATTCATTGAATGAAACTTTTATTAAAAATGAATATCCGGCTTAAAACAAGTCGATTGAACGATGTGCGTTTCCTTCCCAACGCCCTCTGCCACGGGGAAAAGAGAAAAAGCTTACGGCACCTGGTATTCCCAGGCGGTCTCCCATCCAAGTACTAACCAGGCCCGACTCTGCTTAGCTTCCGAGA
>JABVMC010000121.1:7500-10000 GCA_013358685.1 Antennarius maculatus | reverse complement strand
AATTTGATTTAATCATTCAGTCAATTCATTGAATGAAACTTTTATTAAAAATGAATATCCGGCTTAAAACAAGTCGATTGAACGATGTGCGTTTCCTTCCCAACGCCCTCTGCCACGGGGAAAAGAGAAAAAGCTTACGGCACCTGGTATTCCCAGGCGGTCTCCCATCCAAGTACTAACCAGGCCCGACTCTGCTTAGCTTCCGAGATCGGACGAGATCGGGCGTGTTCAGAGTGGTATGGCCGTAAGCAACTGTGTTGGTCAAAAAAACCCTATATAAAGGTTGCAAAGTAGGTAGTTAGGTTGGTTAGATAGATAGATAGATAGATAGATAGATAGATAGATAGATAGATAGATAGATAGACAGACAGACAGACAGACAGACAGACAGACAGACAGACAGACAGACAGACAGACAGACAGAATCATATCAAGAGTCACTTGTAGTCATGCTTCTTTTATACAACAAGCTATTTATTTCAATGTGGGATGAATTTGATTTAATCATTCAGTCAAATCATTGAATGAAACTTTTATTAAAAATGAATATCCGGCTTAAAACAAGTCGATTGAACGATGTGCGTTTCCTTCCCAACGCCCTCTGCCACGGGGAAAAGAGAAAAAGCTTACGGCACCTGGTATTCCCAGGCGGTCTCCCATCCAAGTACTAACCAGGCCCGACTCTGCTTAGCTTCCGAGATCGGACGAGATCGGGCGTGTTCAGAGTGGTATGGCCGTAAGCAACTGTGTTGGTCAAAAAAACCCTATATAAAGGTTGCAAAGTAGGTAGTTAGGTTGGTTAGATAGATAGATAGATAGATAGATAGATAGATAGATAGATAGATAGATAGATAGATAGATAGATAGATAGATAGATAGATAGATAGATAGATAGATAGATAGATAGATAGATAGATAGATAGATAGATAGATAGATAGATAGATAGATAGATAGATAGATAGATAGATAGATAGATAGATAGACAGAATCATATCAAGAGTCACTTGTAGTCATGCTTCTTTCATACAACAAGCTATTTATTTCAGTGTGGGATGAATTTGATTTAATCATTCAGTCAATTCATTGAATGAAACTTTTATTAAAAATGAATATCCGGCTTAAAACAAGTCGATTGAACGATGTGCGTTTCCTTCCCAACGCCCTCTGCCACGGGGAAAAGAGAAAAAGCTTACGGCACCTGGTATTCCCAGGCGGTCTCCCATCCAAGTACTAACCAGGCCCGACTCTGCTTAGCTTCCGAGATCGGACGAGATCGGGCGTGTTCAGAGTGGTATGGCCGTAAGCAACTGTGTTGGTCAAAAAAACCCTATATAAAGGTTGCAAAGTAGGTAGTTAGGTTGGTTAGATAGATAGATAGATAGATAGATAGATAGATAGATAGATAGATAGATAGATAGACAGACAGACAGACAGACAGACAGACAGACAGACAGACAGACAGACAGACAGACAGAATCATATCAAGAGTCACTTGTAGTCATGCTTCTTTTATACAACAAGCTATTTATTTCAATGTGGGATGAATTTGATTTAATCATTCAGTCAAATCATTGAATGAAACTTTTATTAAAAATGAATATCCGGCTTAAAACAAGTCGATTGAACGATGTGCGTTTCCTTCCCAACGCCCTCTGCCACGGGGAAAAGAGAAAAAGCTTACGGCACCTGGTATTCCCAGGCGGTCTCCCATCCAAGTACTAACCAGGCCCGACTCTGCTTAGCTTCCGAGATCGGACGAGATCGGGCGTGTTCAGAGTGGTATGGCCGTAAGCAACTGTGTTGGTCAAAAAAACCCTATATAAAGGTTGCAAAGTAGGTAGTTAGGTTGGTTAGATAGATAGATAGATAGATAGATAGATAGATAGATAGATAGATAGATAGATAGATAGATAGATAGATAGATAGATAGATAGATAGATAGATAGATAGATAGATAGATAGATAGATAGATAGATAGATAGATAGATAGATAGATAGATAGATAGACAGAATCATATCAAGAGTCACTTGTAGTCATGCTTCTTTCATACAACAAGCTATTTATTTCAGTGTGGGATGAATTTGATTTAATCATTCAGTCAATTCATTGAATGAAACTTTTATTAAAAATGAATATCCGGCTTAAAACAAGTCGATTGAACGATGTGCGTTTCCTTCCCAACGCCCTCTGCCACGGGAAAAGAGAAAAAGCTTACGGCACCTGTATTCCCAGGCGGTCTCCCATCCAAGTACTAACCAGGCCCGACTCTGCTTAGCTTCCGAGATCGGACGAGATCGGGCGTGTTCAGAGTGGTATGGCCGTAAGCAACTGTGTTGGTCAAAAAAAACCCTATATAAAGGTTGCAAAGTAGGTAGTTAGGTTGGTTAGATAGATAGATAGATAGATAGATAGATAGATAGATAGATAGATAGATAGAAGACAGACAGACAGACAGACAGACAGACAGACAGACAGACAGACAGACAGACAGACAGACA
>JABVMC010000121.1:0-2500 GCA_013358685.1 Antennarius maculatus | reverse complement strand
GGTTAGATAGATAGATAGATAGATAGATAGATAGATAGATAGATAGATAGATAGATAGATAGATAGACAGACAGACAGACAGACAGACAGACAGACAGACAGACAGACAGAATCATATCAAGAGTCACTTGTAGTCATGCTTCTTTTATACAACAAGCTATTTATTTCAATGTGGGATGAATTTGATTTAATCATTCAGTCAAATCATTGAATGAAACTTTTATTAAAAATGAATATCCGGCTTAAAACAAGTCGATTGAACGATGTGCGTTTCCTTCCCAACGCCCTCTGCCACGGGGAAAAGAGAAAAAGCTTACGGCACCTGGTATTCCCAGGCGGTCTCCCATCCAAGTACTAACCAGGCCCGACTCTGCTTAGCTTCCGAGATCGGACGAGATCGGGCGTGTTCAGAGTGGTATGGCCGTAAGCAACTGTGTTGGTCAAAAAAACCCTATATAAAGGTTGCAAAGTAGGTAGTTAGGTTGGTTAGATAGATAGATAGATAGATAGAGATAGATAGATAGATATAGATAGATAGATAGATAGATAGATAGATAGATAGATAGATAGATAGATAGGATAGAGATAGATAGATAGATAGATAGATAGATAGATAGATAGATAGATAGATAGATAGATAGATAGCAGATAGATAGATAGATAGATAGATAGATAGATAGATAGATAGATAGATAGATAGATAGATAGATAGATAGATAGATAGATAGATAGACAGACAGACAGACAGACAGACAGACAGAATCATATCAAGAGTCACTTGTAGTCATGCTTCTTTTATACAACAAGCTATTTATTTCAATGTGGGATGAATTTGATTTAATCATTCAGTCAAATCATTGAATGAAACTTTTATTAAAATGAATATCCGGCTTAAAACAAGTCGATTGAACGATGTGCGTTTCCTTCCCAACGCCTCTGCCACGGGGAAAAGAGAAAAGCTTACGGCACCTGGTATTCCCAGGCGGTCTCCCATCCAAGTACTAACCAGGCCCGACTCTGCTTAGCGTCCGAGATCGGACGAGATCGGGCGTGTTCAGAGTGGTATGGCCGTAAGCAACTGTGTTGGTCAAAAAAACCCTATATAAAGGTTGCAAAGTAGGTAGGTAGGTTGTTAGATAGATAGATAGATAGATAGATAGATAGATAGATAGATAGATAGATAGATAGATAGATAGATAGATAGATAGATAGATAGATAGATAGATAGAAGATAGATAGATAGATAGACAGATAGATAGATAGATGAGATAGATAGCATAGATAGATAGATAGATTAGATAGATAGATAGATAGATAGATAGATAGATAGATAGATAGATAGATAGATAGAATAGATAAGATAGACAGAATCATATCAAGAGTCACTTGTAGTCATGCTTCTTTCATACAACAAGCTATTTATTTCAGTGTGGGATGAATTTGATTTAATCATTCAGTCAATTCATTGAATGAAACTTTATAAAAATGAATTATCCGGCTTAAAACAAGTCGATTGAACGATGTGCGTTTCCTTCCCAACGCCCTCTGCCACGGGGAAAAGAGAAAAAGCTTACGGCACCTGGTATTCCCAGGCGGTCTCCCATCCAAGTACTAACCAGGCCCGACTCTGCTTAGCTTCCGAGATCGGACGAGATCGGGCGTGTTCAGAGTGGTATGGCCGTAAGCACTGTGTTGGTCAAAAAAACCCTATATAAAGGTTGCAAAGTAGGTAGTTAGGTTGGTTAGATAGATAGATAGATAGATAGATAGATAGATAGATAGATAGATAGATAGATAGATAGATAGATAGATAGATAGATAGACAGACAGACAGACAGACAGACAGACAGACAGACAGACAGACAGACAGACAGAATCATATCAAGAGTCACTTGTAGTCATGCTTCTTTTATACAACAAGCTATTTATTTCAATGTGGGATGAATTTGATTTAATCATTCAGTCAAATCATTGAATGAAACTTTTATTAAAAATGAATATCCGGCTAAAAACAAGTCGATTGAACGATGTGCGTTTCCTTCCCAACGCCCTCTGCCACGGGGAAAAGAGAAAAAGCTTACGGCACCTGGTATTCCCAGGCGGTCTCCCATCCAAGTACTAACCAGGCCCGACTCTGCTTAGCTTCCGAGATCGGACGAGATCGGGCGTGTTCAGAGTGGTATGGCCGTAAGCAACTGTGTTGGTCAAAAAAACCCTATATAAAGGTTGCAAAGTAGGTAGTTAGGTTGGTTAGATAGATAGATAGATAGATAGATAGATAGATAGATAGATAGATAGATAGATAGATAGATAGATAGATAGATAGATATAGATAGATATAAATAGATATAGATAGAAGATAGATAGATAGATAGTTAGATGATAGATAGATAGATAGATAGATAGATAGATAGATAGATAGATAGTAGATAGATAGTAGATAGATAGATAGTAGATAGATAGATAGATAGATAGATAGATAGATAGATAGATAGATAGA
>JABVMC010000120.1:17500-42803 GCA_013358685.1 Antennarius maculatus | reverse complement strand
GAACACACTTCTGGATGATGTCAGCCAATAGAATGCGAGTATGGTATCACATGACTTCCTACCAAAAATCTGCGATGAGGTGAAATCACGAGTGTTGATGAGTGATTCTGTCTCCGTAGAGACAGCGTGATGGACGGCGTGATGGACGCCGTGATGGACGGCGTGATGGACGGCGTGATGGACGGCGTGATGGACGGCGTGATGGACGGCGTGATGGACGGCGTGATGGACGGCTGACAGCAGGACAAGGGAACCAATCACATCCAAGGACGGCGTCCTGAACTGAGGACGAGAGGATTGGTGAGGCGGCGCTCATCAATCAGATGAACTCCGGCCATCAGAGACTCGACGGGACGTGATCGTCAACACTCCGGTGGGCGGGGCCTCCCCTGCCGGCGTAAAGAGCAACAGATGAGTTTGTTTCCTCAGAGATCAGAAACGCTCAAAGCGATGGGGACAAACTGACAGGAGCGAGGGAACAGCCCGGACCTGTCAGCACGGCGAGGAGAAACAAACATCATGTCAGCGCAATGCAAACCAGGACCATCTGTGTCCACCGCGCCGCCCGGCGCCGCCGGCCCCTCGGCGCCGCCAGACGGCCGCCAGATGGGCAAGGATTGGGTTGTTTTTCTACCAATCAACTTCCTGTTACAGGAACTTATGTCGACGAACTGTGATGTCACAGTCCAGTCAGGGAGAACAGAGGGAGGTTCAGAACAGACAGTAGTGTCTCTGAGGCTCCGCCCTCACGGACATGTGACATCATCAATAGTGACGCCTCAGGATTTATGAGGACTGCGTGAACCTGGACTGTTTCACTGTGAACCTGGACTGTTTCACTGCGTGAACCTGGACTGTTTCACTGTGAACCTGGACTGTTTCACTGTGAACCTGGACTGTTTCACTGTGTGAACCTGGACTGTTTCACTGTGTGAACCTGGACTGTTTCACTGTGTGAACCTGGACTGTTTCACTGTGTGAACCTGGACTGTTTCACTGTGTGAACCTGGACTGTTTCACTGTGAACCTGGACTGTTTCACTGTGAACCTGGACTGTTTCACTGAGTGAACCTAGACTGTATCACTGTGAACCTGGACTGTTTCACTGCATGAACCTGGACTGTTTCACTGTGAACCTGGTCTGTTTCTCTGTGTGAACCTGGACTGTTTCACTGCGTGAACCTGGACTGTTTCACTGCGTGAACCTGGACTGTTTCACTGTGTGAACCTGGACTGTTTCACTGTGAACCTGGACTGTTTCACTGCATGAACCTGGACTGTTTCACTGTGAACCTGGACTGTTTCACTGTGTGAACCTGGACTGTTTCACTGCATGAACCTGGACTGTTTCACTGTGAACCTGTACTGTTTCACTGTGTGAACCTGGACTGTTTCACTGCGTGAACCTGGACTGTTTCACTGCGTGAACCTGGACTGTTTCACTGCGTGAACCTGGACTGTTTCACTGCGTGAACCTGGACTGTTTCACTGTGTGAACCTGGACTGTTTCACTGTGAACCTGGACTGTTTTACTGTGAACCTGGACTGTTTCACTGTGTGAACCTGGACTGTTTCACTGTGTGAACCTGGACTGTTTCACTGTGAACCTGGACTGTTTCACTGCGTGAACCTGGACTGTTTCACTGTGTGAACCTGGACTGTTTCACTGCGTGAACCTGGACTGTTTCACTGCGTGAACCTGGACTGATTCACTGTGAACCTGGACTGTTTCACTGTGTGAACCTGGACTGATTCACTGTGAACCTGGACTGTTTCACTGCGTGAACCTGGACTGTTTCACTGTGTGAACCTGGACTGTTTCACTGTGAACCTGGACTGTTTCACTGCGTGAACCTGGACTGTTTCACTGTGAACCTGGACTGATTCACTGTGAACCTGGACTGTTTCACTGTGTGAACCTGGACTGTTTCACTGCGTGAACCTGGACTGTTTCACTGCGTGAACCTGGACTGATTCACTGCGTGAACCTGGACTGTTTCACTGCGTGAACCTGGACTGTTTCACTGTGAACCTGGACTGTTTCACTGTGAACCTGGACTGTTTCACTGCGTGAACCTGGACCTTCTGGGCCATCAACATCAGATCCTGTTACTTTGCCTATATTTCAATCATGAATAGCGTGAAGCTGCAGTGCATTGTGGGTAAATGTTACAGACAACAGAGACTCACTTCAGATGTCTGTTGCTGGGGAACACTGATGATGTCATCAATTGCAGCTCAAGCATCAACCCGATTCGCTCTGACATGTCTGAAGGTCATTCCTGTGTTGGGGAGATGGAGAAGCGATACCTGTAAAGGTCACGACCCGACCATCTCCCTGGGCAACCGTCAGTCAGGTCGTTCATGTGGGACATTTGATCCCGACTCAGACCCCGCCTCTGGGCCCTCCTCCAGGAATATCTGGCTCCTCCCCTTTTTGAGTCCTCAGGTGGAAATCAGGAAACGACCCGGTCTCAGTGTGTGTGTGTGTGTGTGTGTGTGTGTGTGTGTGTGTGTGTGTGTGTGTGTGGTGTAGTCAGTTCAAGGTGTACCGGATGGTGGGCGGGGCCTATACCTGAGTCTTCCTCCCTTCAGGTATCATCAGCTGGATGAGACCCTCCCTGAAGCCGTCGACCAACGATGTGCCTCTTCATCCTGAGGACACGCCCTCCTCTTCCTCGATGTAGCTCCGCCCCCTCCTCCTGCAGGAGCGCTCGTTCTGGGTTATTAATTATTATTAACGAGGAAGCAGACGTAAAGCAGCCGTTAGCACGCCTCAAGGCGCAAACACACACACACACACACACACACACACACACACACACAGACACACACACACACACACACACACACACAGACAGACACACACACACACACACACACACACACACACACACTCTCTGATGAAGACGGGTGAACGTTACGCTCCTTCGCTGCAGCCTCCTGACCAATCAGGTGACCGTCAATCAGGTGACCTCAGGTCAGGCGACTCCGGATGTAATCAGATTACTTTTTGCTGTGTAATCAGATTACTGAGGGGTTTTTAAAGCCATTGCATCTCATTGTTATTCGTGAGGCCCCAGATGTCGTGGTGTCTTCTGGATGCGGTCTGCGCCGCCCCCCCCCGTGATAACGGCGCCCCCCCCCCCGTGACGAACGTTTCGCTCCTCCGTGGTGTTGTTTCCATCCCCTCTGATCCAGCCCCGCTTCCTTCTTCACGGGGATTAAAAAAGCAATCGAGGAGTGAAAAACGAGTCCCGCCACGGTGGGGGGGGGGTGTTCCAGCCGGAAGCGGGTAGACAGACGTGCGGCGTGAACGGGAGCTGGGGGGGGGGGGGGGAGTTCACACGTAAAGTTCCCACATCCTCCCAGGTGTGTCGATACCCCCCCCTCTGGTGCCCCCTCCTGTTTCCTGTCAACGTGCTTGATGGCTCCGCCCCCCCAACGAACTCCATCACTGTCACAGGAACGCGTTTGGACCCCCCCCCTCCAGATTGATGGCCCCCGTTCCTGTGGCGCCGGCTGTTCCACCAACAGAAGACACGCAGCGCGGGGAGGGGGGGGACCCCCCAGGAACGCGTGGAGCTCAGCCCTACATCACCGGGACCCCGGGGTCACATTCACACCGCCGTAAAGCAGTGTGTGTGTGTGTGTGTGTGTGTGTGTGTGTGTGTGTGTGTGTGTGTGTGTGTGTGTGTGTGTGTGTGTGTGTGTGTATGTGTGTGTGTGTGTGTGTGTGTGTGTGTGTGTGTCTGTGTGTGTGTGTGTGTGTGTCTGTGTGTGTGTGTGTGTGTGTGTGTGTGTCTGTGTGTGTGTGTGTGTGTGTGTGTGTGTGTGTGTGTGTGTGTGTGTGTGTGTGTTGTAGGTGTGTGTGTGTGGTGTTTGGTGTGTGTGTGTTGTGTGTGTGTCTGTGTGTGTGTCTGGTGTGTGTGTGTGTGTGGTGTGTGTGTGTGTCTAGTGTGTGTGTGTGGTGTGTTGTGTGTGTGGGTGTATGTGTGTGTTTGTGTGTGTGTGTGTGGTGTCTGTGTGTAGTGTCTGTGTGTGTTTTTTTGTGTGTGTGTGTGTGTGTTTGTGTGTGTGTGTGTGTTTATGTGTGTGTGTTTGGTGTGTGTGTGTGTTTGTGTGTGTGTGTCTGTGGTGTGTCTGTGTTTGTGTGTTTGTTTGTTATGTTTTTTGTGTCTTTTTTTTTGTGTGTGTGTGTGTGTTGTTGTTTTTTTTGTGTGTGTGTGTGGGTGTGTTTGTGTCCTGTGTGTGTGTTTCTTGTTGTTAAGTTTAGAAAGGAAACAACTCACTCCCGCCACTCTGGAGCGACGAAGGCAGAGGTGAAGAAACCCTTCCTGTCTCCTCCTGTCTCCGTCCTGTCTCGCATCTGTCTCCTCCTGTCTCCTCTTTGTCTCCTCTGTCTCCTCTTGTCTCGCCTCTTGTCTGCCTCTTGTCCCCTCCTGTCCTTCCTCCTGTCTCCTCCTGTCGTCTCTCCTCTTGTCTCCTCTTGTCTCCTCCTGTCTCCTCTGTCTTGTCTCCTCTGTCTCCTCCTTGTCTCCTCTTGTCTCCTCTTGTCTCCTCTTGTCTCCTCTGTCTCCTCCTGTCTCCTCTTGTCTCCTCCTTGTCTCCTCCTTGTCTCCTCCTGTCTCCTCTTGTCTCTCCTGGTCTCCTCTTGTCTCCTCCTGTCTCCTCTTGTCTCCTCTGTCTCCTCTTGTCTCCTCCTGTCTCCTCTTGTTTCCTCTGTCTCCTCTTGTCTCCTCCTGTCTCCTCTTGTCTCCTCTTGTCTCCTCTTGTCTCCTCCCTGTCTCCTCCTGTCTCCTCCTGTCTCCTCCTGACTCCTCTTGTCTCCTCCTGTCTCCTCCTGTCTCCTCCTGTCCTCCTCCTGTCTCCTCCTGTCTCCTCTTGACTCCCTCCTGTCTCCTCCTTGTCTCCTCTGTCTCCTCTTGTCTCCTCCTGTCCTCTCTGTCTCCTCCCTGTCTCCTCTTGTCTCCTCCTGTCTCCTCCTGTCTCCTCTTGTCTCCTCCTGTCTCCTCCTGTCTCCTCTTGTCTCCTCCTGTCTCCTCTTGTCTCCTCTGTCTCCTCTTGTCTCCTCCTGTCTCCTCTTGTCTCCTCCTGTCTCCTCTTGTCTCCTCTTGTCTCCTCTTGTCTCCTCCTGTCTCCTCTTGTCTCCTCTTGTCTCCTCTTGTCTCCTCTTGTCTCCTCTGTCTCCTCCTGTCTCCTCTTGTCTCCTCTTGTCTCCTCCTGTCTCCTCCTGTCTCCTCGTCAGGACCCCATCAACACTTCACTCGCTGCTGCTCCTTGAAGCTGAGGAGGCGTCCACCTGTCAGACGCCTCCTGGACCCCCCTATCCTGACAGGTCTCCCCCATCGAGGACTTCTTCAGGTCTGGAGTGTCACTCCTGATGGGATGAGAACAAACACGCCATCAGGAGCAGAATCCACGGCATACTGGCCCCTCCCTTAGTGGTCATGGAGACGGTGTGGAGGCGGGGCCAATCAGAAGCTGTTTAAACAGGAGATTAAAGTGTCCTTCTGGATTATTATTATTATTATCATTATTATTATTATTGTCTTATTATTATTATATTATTATTATATTATTATTATATTATTATTATTATATTATTATTATTATTATATTATTATTATTATATTATTATTATATTATTATTATATTATTATTATTATATTATTATTATATTATTATTATATTATTATTATTATTATATTATTATTGTTATTATTATTGTCTTATTATTATTATTATTATATTATTATTATATTATATTATTATTATTATTATTATTATTATTATTATTATTATTATATTATCATTATTATATTATTATCATTATTATCAGTGTCTTTTTTATTATTATTATTATTATTGATCATAATATAATGATTAATATTAATATTATTTTCCTCTGATGGTTAAAGATGTTAAATTTATGCTGATGTCATTTGCATGACTTATTTAGATTAGTGTGACTCTAACTCGTTTACATCACTGTGACGCGTCAGCATATTTAAACTCCAGCGGGCGGTAACCATGGTGCTGATGACCTCATTGTCCGCCGCCCGCCGAGGTGCGGCACAAATAAAGAGTGGTGGTGGCGGTTTGCTGCGATGACCTCAATCTGACTCTAATGGAGAGGTCGAGCGACGCCTCCCGGAGGGGGCGGCGGCTTCATCAACCGCCCTTCAGTCGCTCATCAGCGATTCGCTCGTCTCATTATTTCCATGTGAGAGAAAAGATGGAAGTGACCTCTGACCTCAGCTGACAGCGTCTGGCGGGGGGGAGGAACCTGGAGACCTTCAGAACTTGGAGAACCTGGAGGGACTGGAGAACCTGGAGGACCTGGAGAGCCTGGAGGACCTGGAGAACCTGGAGAACCTGGAGGACCTGGAGAACCTGGAGGGCCTGGAGGACCTGGAGAACCTGGAGGACCTGGAGAACCTGAGGACCTGGAGAACCTGGAGGACCTGGAGGACCTGGAGGACCTGGAGAACCTGGAGGACCTGGAGGGCCCGGAGGACCTGGAGGACCTGGAGAACCTGGAGGACCTTGAGGGCCTGGAGGACCTGGAGAACCTGGAGAACCTGGAGGACCTGGAGAACAGATGATAATCAATGATCTGGAAGAGCCTCAATCACAACGAGCCTCAATCAGTGATCAATCAAATCCATCTAAATATTCAACTCAATCAATCCAGGTTTGGTTTGTAGCCCCACCCACCCCATTCACAGTGGAACGCCCCCCCATCTTCTCCTGACAGGAAACCACAGTCATGGTTTATTTCACATGTGGGTGAGTTTCTGGTCTGTCGGGACGAGAACATCCCCTCAAGGAAACCCGTAGATCTGTCTCGTCCAATCAGACGTCTCACGGGGTTCAGTAGGCGTGTCCTCCGGTCGCCCAGAGACACACCTCCGTTCAGCGAAGCTCCTTCACGCCGTTCACACCAGCGATCCAGCAGGTTGTTGGTTCTAAACCCAAGGAGCAAACGAGGAGCACGACTTCCTCTTCCTCACGCTGCCAGACGTCGGATGCAGTCGTCACCGGTCGTTGAGTCGTCGGATGCAGTTTGGTCGGATGCAGCCTTGCCTCCATCTTTTGGTGTGCGTCGTCGTTAAACAGGAAGTCCCACCCGACACACGAGGGCCGCTCTGAAGGGGCGTTTACTGACAGCGACACCTTTCCAGACGGTGACTCATCGCTCATCGAAAGAATGAGGAGGGGGAGGGGCAGGGGCAGGGGGAGGGGCTTGTAGGCGTGAACACAGGAACCTGCATCCCATCTGCCGTCAGGCGTTGCCATGGCGCCGCTGAGCCGCTCAGATCCTCAGGATGAGGGACGGAGACGACCCGCCGGTCCGGGACGCGAACACGCGAGGATCAAAGCCCCGCTAGCGCTTGACACGCGTGTGATGGGTGTGTGTGTGGGGGGGGTAACTCCACCCACAGGAACTTCCTGTCGTCCCTCAGGCTCCACCCCCCATCTCAGTTGACCCCCATCATTGGTTCAAGTCCCCCCACGTGTTTACAGAGCCCCCCCCCCGTCTTCAGATCTGGACCTATAAAAACACACACAGGGGGTGGAGTGATGACAGGTCAGCAGGCGACACACACACACACACACACACACACACACACACACACACACACACACACACACACACATCTCCGTCTTCATCAGCAGCACTGACCCCGGGGGGGGGGGCTGTTCTGATGGTGATAGGATGTCGAACTAAAGCTAACAGACACTGACGGGGTGGGGGGGGGCGTTTGGTTCGGTCCGACTGTCAGGACGGTTTCCTCCTCATCCGTCATTTAATAATAAGGAATTAATTAACGGTTTTAACGGTTTTAACGGTTTTAACAGTTTTAACGGTTTTAACGGTTTTAACGGTTTTAACGGTTTTAACGGTTTTAACGGTTTTAACGGTCTGAACATTTAATATCTGCTGATGTCATCATTTCATTTGAGGACAAAGTGCACAAAGTCAGCTTTTTGTTTAAAACGAGGAAATAAAAGAAGATTAACAGGAAACACCTGCAGGAGTCACCTGACCCCCGTCTGACGACCTGATTGGACGAAGGGACGCTGAAGGGTAACCTCTGACCTCTAACCTCTGACCCCCTCCCTGACCGTTTCACCTGCAGACCGACACCAACAGGCAGTGGAGGCGATGCTAACGCGTTAGCGGCGCTGCGACGGGAGCGCTACATTTCCTGGCGGCGGCGGCTCAGATTAACCCCGGTTACATAAACGCTGATTCGTAACCAATTACAAGTTTGTTCCCCCTGAGAATTAATTTCTGCTTTAAATTAGAACCAACGTTTGTGTAACCCCCCCCTGGCCCCCCCAACGACCTACATAGAACCAACAACCCCCCGTGTGTCGGCGAAGAAGAGGAGGAGGAGGATGATCGTCTACGGTGGCCACCGGGGGGCGATCGACGCGGCGGCGGCGTGGAGGACTTATTAGCCCCGCCCCCTCCATTCTGTCCCTGAGGACACGGAAAGCAGCGCCCGTGAGTTCTGACCAATCAGAGCGCAGACGGAACATCGAGTCAATCCAAACAACCATGGCACGTCGTTCTGGCGTCCAATCAGAAGGCATCAAACGGGGTGGGCGTGTCTCCAGCGGGCGGGGCAGCGGTGTGCTCCGTTAGGCCCAGGTGTCGTCAGGGGTTACCGTGACAACGAGAACAGGAGGAAGCAGCGAGTGATGACTCCTTAGGGGAAGACTCCGCCCACAGGTGTGGCTCACGCTGGGCGGAGCTTCCCGGTCACCTGACGACGGAGGGGAGCCCGTCGTTCTCCTAAAACACCCATAAACCCGGTGGGGGGGGGGTCATTTTCCCATCATCCTTTGCCTGCCGCCTGAAGACGGGGTAAATCAACGGTGGGCGTGTCCAACTCGTCAGTTTAGCGGCGTCTGATTGGAGCCACGCCCCTTCAAGTACGAGTAGCGAAGGTTTTGTGATGATTGGTACAGCCCCCCCCACCCCGCTGTACCCCCCCCACACTAATGCACTATTCACTTCTACATCTGCAGTAATCACCAGATCCATCTGCACGCAGCTGTGACACACACACACACACACACACACACACACACACACACACACACACACAGACCCCACACACACCACACACAGACACCATACACACACACACACACACACACACACACACCTCAGACACACACACCTGACCCCACACACACACCACACCACACACCACACAACACACACAACATCCACGCACACACTCACACACACAGACACAAACATCAACACACCACACACACACACACACATGCACACCCATACACAACACAACACACACACACACACACACCACAGACACACACCCACACACATACACACAAAACACACAGACACACACACACACACCACTACACCACACACGAACACACACACATCACCACACACACACACACAACACACACACAGCACACACACACACACACCACACAACACCCACACACACACACACGACACACACACACACACACACGACATCACACCACACACACACAGCACACACATACACACACACACACACACACACACGACATCACAACACACACACAACACACAGACACACACACATCACTACACACACACACACACCACACACCTACACACACGACACACACCAACACACACACACAGCACACACACACACACACCAACACACACACGAGACACACACACACACACAATCACAACACACACACACACACACACACAGACACACACAGCACATACACACACACACCACACACCACACAACACACACACACACACACACACACACACACACACACACACACACACACACACACACACACACACACACACACACAGACACACACACACACACACACACCACACACACACACACACACACACACACACACACACACACACAGACACACACACACACACACACACACACACACACACACACACACACACACACACACACACACACACACACACACACACACACACACACCACACACACACACACCACACACACACACACACCACACACACCACACACACACACACACACACACCGACACACACTACACACACACACACACACACACACACACACACACACACACACAACACACAGACACACACACACACACACATCACACACAACACACACACAACACACACACACACAGACACACACACACACACGACACACACACACACCACACACACACACACACACACACACACACACACACACAGACACACAACAGACACACACACACACACAGACACAACACACACAGACAACACACACAACACACACCCTACACACACACAACACACACCCCACACACACACAGACACACACAGCACACACACAACACACACACCACACACAACACACACACACACAACACACACACACACAAGACACACACACACACACACCACACACACACACACACACACACACACACACACACCATCACTCAGCCTCTTTTCTGGCTCCACATTTTGTCCTTTTCATCGATGTTCCTGCTAAAATACAAATCCCGGGGGGGGGCAGAGATGGGAGGGTGAGGGGGGGGGGGGTTGGGGGGGGGTTATTTTGCCACAGCAGCAAACAGCAATTACAGCCAGACGTACAGAAACACGCGGCGGCGTGGCGGCGTAACGACTTCCTGATGAGGGAAGACGAAGGTCCAGCGGACAGGAAGTGAGGTTCTGGTCCGGTTCCTGAGCGATGGAGCCGTCCCCTCACGGTTCTGCCCCGGTGGTGGTTCGGGGTTTTGTGCTTTTATGGTTCTGATGATGAAACGTTCAGACTCGTGTTTCTGACGCCCTCAGCAGGAAAACGCCACCGGACGTCGGCGGGAAACGGAACGGCGTCTGAAGCCTCACGACCGCTCGCCCTCCTCCATCCATCCTCCTCGTCCTCATCTTTAATTCATGCGGCGGACCTCCGGGTCGCGCTGAAGCGAATCCGCTGGACCAACGCCACCCCCCCACACCACCCCCCCTCCACAGGCAGACTCGAAAGGAGGCGGCGGGAACTACTTACATCGTTTTTCAACTTACATCGTTTTTCAACTTACATCGTTTTTTCTACTTACATTGTTTTTCAACTTACATCGTTTTTATACTTACATCGTTTTTCTACTTACATCGTTTTTCAACTTACATCGTTTTTTCTACTTACATCGTTTTTCTACTTACATCGTTTTTCAACTTACATTGTTTTTCAACTTACATCGTTTTCAACTTACATCGTTTTTCTACTTACATCGTTTTTCAACTTACATTGTTTTTCAACTTACATCGTTTTTCAACTTACATCGTTTTTCTACTTACATCGTTTTTCAACTTGCATTGTTTTTCAACTTACATCGTTTTTTCAACTTACATCGTTTTTCAACTTACATCGTTTTTCAACTTACATTGTTTTTCAACTTACATCGTTTTTCAACTTACGTCGTTTTTCTACCTACGTTTTTTTTTAACTTACAGTTTTCATCGTACGTCGTGTTTCCTGGAGCCTATCAGCGGTGTGGGGGCGTGATCTACCTGTAGATGGGTCTCGTTCAGTCATGTGACGTCAGGCCATTGGAGACTCCTCCCTCCAGATGGCGGCTGGAAGTCAGGAGGGAATCAAGAATTAACCATTGGCATGATGGGAACTTTAAATGGCTCAACGCGTTCGGGGGGGGGGGGGACTGGTGGCGTTGCCGGGGGAGAACGGCGTGAACGGCTGTCTGTGATTGGCTGTAATTAAACGGCGTCTGCCCGTTAGTGCGGCTGCTTCTTCTTTTCTCCAGCGAACTGAGGACCTGGACACAATGGTAACCACGGCGACCGGCGACCAGCGGCGCCTCTAATCACCTCCAGTCGCACCTGAACCAACAACACGTCCTTTGTGCCCCCAGAAAACAGCCGACGTCAGCGTTTGGCTTCAGGAGGGAGAAGCGTGTGTCGGATGTGTGTGTGTGTCGGATGTGTGTGTGTCGGATGTGTCGGATGCGTGTGTGTCGGATGTGTCGGATGCGTGTGTGTCGGATGCGTGTGTGTCGGATGTGTCGGATGCGTGTGTGTCGGATGTGTGTGTGTCGGATGTGTTGGATGCATGTGTGTCGGATGTGTCGAATGTGTGTGTGTCGGATGTGTGTGTGTCGGATGTGTCGGATGCGTGTGTGTCGGATGTGTCGGATGCGTGTGTGTCGGATGTGTGTGTGTCGGATGCGTGTGTGTCGGATGTGTGGTGTCAGATGTGTCGGATGTGTGTGTGTCGGATGTGTCGGATGCGTGTGTGTTGGATGTGTGTGTGTTGGATGTGTCGGATGTGTACAGTATGTCGGGTGTATGTGTGGGGTGACCCCCATCCGTCCCCGGTACAGACGGATTCTGCTGACCTGAAAGCATCGGCTGACCTCTGACCTTCAGCTGGGGGGCGGGGCCTCCAGGTGTGAAACAGAATCACGCCTGTGGAGATTGCACACGGATTCCTCGTGTTCTGATCCCCCCCCTCTATTATCCCCCCCAGCGCTGATGGACTCTGGTCCGCCTCGTGGCGCCACCACAAAGCGATCCATTCCCATTCCACGCATGAACGGCGCCGGCGCTGCAGCGAGGGGGGGGACGATTGGAGCAAACGAGACAGAATGGGGGGGTAGATGGAACCCGACGAGGGAGGGGGCGCAGATACGGAACGGCCAATCAGGGAAGCCCCATCAGGCCCCTGATTGGCTGACCCGTGTCATGTGACCCCCGAGACTCAGCAGCTCTCGAGACGCTGGGTCATGTGACTAAAACTGGGCGTGGTTATGGGCGTCGTTTAACAGTCAGAGAGCAAAATGCTAACATTAGCATCAGAGGAGGAGCCTGCTGAACAGAGGCCTGTGATTGGCAGGTCTGGACTCATGGATGTGAGACAGGAAGTCATCATCGCCTCACGGCGAGGAGATGAGGACCTGCTGGAGTCGGGGGGGTGGGATGGGGGGGGGACGTGTCTGTGAATAAAAATCAGCGTCTGGGATCCTCTCGTCTGTCTGACACGAACTGATGAAAACAAGAGACGCTGGTACCCGGTAACCGTTACCCGTTAATCACTAACCGTTACTCGTTAATCACTAACCGTTACCCGTTAATCACTAACCGTTAATCACTAACCGTTACCCGTTAATCACTAACCGTTACTCGTTAATCACTAACCGTTAATCACTAACCGTTACCCGTTAATCACTAACCGTTACTCGTTAATCACTAACCGTTAATCACTAAACGTTACCCGTTAATCACTAACCGTTAATCACTAACCGTTACCCGTTAATCACTAACCGTTACCCGTTAATCACTAACCGTTAATCACTAACCGTTAATCACTAACCGTTACCCGTTAATCACTAACCGTTACCCGTTAATCACTAACCGTTAATCACTAACCGTGAATCACTAACCGTTACCCGTTAATCTCTAACCGTTAATCACTAACCGTTACTCGTTAATCACTAACCGTTAATCACTAACCGTTACCCGTTAATCACTAACCGTTACCCGTTAATCACTAACCGTTAATCACTAACCGTTAATCACTGACCGTTACCTGTTAATCACTAACCGTTACTCGTTAATCACTAACCATTAATCACTAACCGTTACCCGTTAATCACTAACCGTTAATCACTAACCGTTACTCGTTAATCACTAACCGTTACTCGTTAATCACTAACCGTTAATCACTAACCGTTACCCGTTAATCACTAACCGTTAATCACTAACCGTTAATCACTAACCGTTACCCGTTAATCACTAACCGTTAATCACTAACCGTTAATCACTAACCGTTATCCGTTAATCACTAACCGTTAACCACTAACCGTTGATCACTGACCGTTACCTGTTAATCACTAACCGTTACCCGTTAATCACTAACCGTTACTCGTTAATCACTAACCGTTAATCACTACCCGTTAATCACTAACCGTTAATCACTGACCGTTACTCGTTAATCACTAACCGTTACTCGTTAATCACTAACCGTAATCACTGTTACTCGTTAATCACTAACCGTAATCACTAAACGTTAATCACTAACCGTTAATCACTAACCGTTACTCGTTAATCACTAACCGTTAATCACTAAACGTTAATCACTAACCGTTACTCGTTAATCACTAACCGTTAATCACTAACCGTTACTCGTTAATCACTAACCGTTACTCGTTAATCACTAACCGTTAATCACTAACCGTTAATCACTAACCGTTACTCGTTAATCACTAACCGTTACTCGTTAATCACTAACCGTTAATCACTAACCGTTAATCACTAACCGTTACCCGTTAATCACTAACCGTTACCCGTTAATCACTAACCGTTAATCACTAACCGTTACTCGTTAATCACTAACCGTTACTCATTAATCACTAACCGTTACCCTTTAATCTCTAACCGTTAATCACTAACCGTTAATCACTAACCTTTACCCGTTAATCACTAACCGTTACCCGTTAATCACTAACCGTAATCACTAACCGTACTCGTTAATCACTAACCGTTAATCACTAACCGTAATCACTAACCGTTACCCGTTAATCACTAACCGTTAATCACTAACCGTTAATCACTAACCGTTACTCGTTAATCACTAACCGTTAATCACTAACCGTTACCCGTTAATCACTAACCGTTAATCACTAACCGTTACTCGTTAATCACTAACCGTTAATCACTAACCGTTAATCACTAACCGTTACTCGTTAATCACTAACCGTTAATCACTAACCGTTAATCACTAACCGTTACCCGTTAATCACTAACCGTTACCCATTAATCACTAACCGTTAATCACTAACCGTTACCCGTTAATCACTAACCGTTAATCACTAACCGTTACTCGTTAATCACTAACCGTTAATCACTAACCGTTAATCACTAACCGTTACCCGTTAATCACTAACCGTTACCCGTTAATCACTAACCGTTAATCACTAACCGTTACTCGTTAATCACTAACCGTTAATCACTAACCGTTAATCACTAACCGTACTCGTTCACTAACCGTTAATCACTAACCGTTAATCACTAACCGTTAATCACTGACCGTTACTCGTTCACTAACCGTTAATCACTAACCGTTAATCACTAACCGTTACTCGTTAATCACTAACCGTTACTCGTTAATCACTAACCGTTAATCACTAACCGTTAATCACTAACCGTTACTCGTTAATCACTAACCGTTAATCACTAACCGTTAATCACTAACCGTTACTCGTTAATCACTAACCGTTAATCACTAACCGTTAATCACTAACCGTTACTCGTTCACTAACCGTTAATCACTAACCGTTAATCACTAACCGTTAATCACTGACCGTTACTCGTTCACTAACCGTTAATCACTAACCGTTAATCACTAACCGTTACTCGTTAATCACTAACCGTTACTCGTTAATCACTAACCATTAATCACTAACCGTTACTCGTTAATCACTAACCGTTACCCGTTAATCACTAACCGTTAATCACTAACCGTTACTCGTTAATCACTAACCGTTACTCTTTAATCACTAACCGTTAATCACTAACCGTTACTCGTTAATCACTAACCGTTACTCGTTAATCACTAACCGTTAATCACTAACCGTTAATCACTAACCGTTACCCGTTAATCACTAACCGTTACTCGTTAATCACTAACCGTTACTCGTTAATCAATAACCGTTAATCACTAACCGTAATCACTAACCGTTACTCGTTAATCACTAACCGTTAATCACTAACCGTTAATCACTGACCGTTACTCGTTCACTAACCGTTAATCACTAACCGTTAATCACTAACCGTTACCCGTTAATCACTAACCGTTACCCGTTAATCACTAACCGTTACCCGTTAATCACTAACCGTTAATCACTAACCGTTACTCGTTCACTAACCGTTAATCACTAACCGTTACTCGTTAATCACTAACCGTTAATCACTGACCGTTACTCGTTCACTAACCGTTAATCACTAACCGTTAATCACTAACCGTTACTCGTTAATCACTAACCGTTACTCGTTAATCACTAACCGTTAATCACTAACCGTTAATCACTAACCGTTACTCGTTAATCACTAACCGTTAATCACTAACCGTTAATCACTAACCGTTACTCGTTAATCACTAACCGTTACTCGTTAATCACTAACCGTTAATCACTAACCGTTAATCACTAACCGTTACTCGTTAATCACTAACCGTTACTCTTTAATCACTAACCGTTACCCGTTAATCACTAACCGTTAATCAATAACCGTTAATCACTAACCGTTACCCGTTAATCACTAACCGTTACCCGTTAATCACTAACCGTTAATCACTAACCGTTACTCGTTAATCACTAACCGTTAATCACTAACCGTTAATCACTAACCGTTACCCGTTAATCACTAACCGTTAATCACTAACCGTTAATCACTAACCGTTACTCGTTAATCACTAACCGTTAATCACTAACCGTTACCCGTTAATCACTAACCGTTAATCACTAACCGTTACTCGTTAATCACTAACCGTTAATCACTAACCGTTAATCACTAACCGTTACTCGTTAATCACTAACCGTTAATCACTAACCGTTAATCACTAACCGTTACCCGTTAATCACTAACCGTTACCCGTTAATCACTAACCGTTAATCACTAACCGTTACCCGTTAATCACTAACCGTTAATCACTAACCGTTACTCGTTAATCACTAACCGTTAATCACTAACCGTTAATCACTAACCGTTACCCGTTAATCACTAACCGTTACCCGTTAATCACTAACCGTTAATCACTAACCGTTACTCGTTAATCACTAACCGTTAATCACTAACCGTTAATCACTAACCGTTACTCGTTCACTAACCGTTAATCACTAACCGTTAATCACTAACCGTTAATCACTGACCGTTACTCGTTCACTAACCGTTAATCACTAACCGTTAATCACTAACCGTTACTCGTTAATCACTAACCGTTACTCGTTAATCACTAACCGTTAATCACTAACCGTTAATCACTAACCGTTACTCGTTAATCACTAACCGTTAATCACTAACCGTTAATCACTAACCGTTACTCGTTAATCACTAACCGTTAATCACTAACCGTTAATCACTAACCGTTACTCGTTAATCACTAACCGTTAATCACTAACCGTTAATCACTAACCGTTACTCGTTCACTAACCGTTAATCACTAACCGTTAATCACTAACCGTTAATCACTGACCGTTACTCGTTCACTAACCGTTAATCACTAACCGTTAATCACTAACCGTTACTCGTTAATCACTAACCGTTACTCGTTAATCACTAACCATTAATCACTAACCGTTACTCGTTAATCACTAACCGTTACCCGTTAATCACTAACCGTTAATCACTAACCGTTACTCGTTAATCACTAACCGTTACTCGTTAATCACTAACCGTTAATCACTAACCGTTACTCGTTAATCACTAACCGTTACTCGTTAATCACTAACCGTTAATCACTAAACGTTAATCACTAACCGTTAATCACTAACCGTTACTCTTTAATCACTAACCGTTACTCGTTAATCACTAACCGTTAATCACTAACCGTTAATCACTAACCGTTACTCGTTAATCACTAACCGTTAATCACTAACCGTTAATCACTAACCGTTACTCGTTAATCACTAACCGTTAATCACTAACCGTTAATCACTAACCGTTACTCGTTCACTAACCGTTACTCGTTCACTAACCGTTAATCACTAACCGTTAATCACTAACCGTTAATCACTAACCGTTAATCACTGACCGTTACTCGTTCACTAACCGTTAATCACTAACCGTTAATCACTAACCGTTACTCGTTAATCACTAACCATTAATCACTAACCGTTACTCGTTAATCACTAACCGTTACCCGTTAATCACTAACCGTTAATCACTAACCGTTACTCGTTAATCACTAACCGTTACTCGTTAATCACTAACCGTTCATCACTAACTGTTACTCGTTAATCACTAACCGTTACTCGTTAATCACTAACCGTTAATCACTAACCGTTACTCGTTAATCACTAACCGTTAATCACTAACCGTTAATCACTGACCGTTACTCGTTCACTAACCGTTAATCACTAACCGTTAATCACTAACCGTTACTCGTTAATCACTAACCGTTACTCGTTAATCTCTAACCGTTAATCACTAACCGTTACTCGTTAATCACTAACCGTTAATCACTAACCGTTAATCACTGACCGTTACTCGTTCACTAACCGTTAATCACTAACCGTTAATCACTAACCGTTACTCGTTAATCACTAACCGTTAATCACTAACCGTTACTCGTATCACTAACCGTTAATCACTAACCGTTAATCACTAACCGTTACCCGTTAATCACTAACCGTTAATCACTAACCGTTACTCGTTAATCACTAACCGTTAATCACTAACCGTTAATCACTAACCGTTACCCGGTGAGACCTTCTAGCCTTTCATTGATGAAGTCACTGTTTTCTGTCTGTCAACAGATCAATAGATCAATGATTCACACACACACACACACACACACACACACACACACACACACACACACACACACACACACACACACACACACACACACACACACACACACACACACCGTTTTTCAGTGGCTCTCTGCTGCCCCCTACAGGAATCCCAGGTGAACTTCCTCCAGAGGAACCATCAGGATGAAGGCGGCCGCGTTCCATTCTGTGTGACCTGTTCCTTTAAGTCCACCAGCAGCCAATCAGACGCTGGAGTTCAGGCCGATCGGGGCGACCCCTGGGGGCCTGAGGGTTATTTTGGGGGTCAGCTGTCGTGTGTCCTTCCATAGGCCCCTCCCCCTCCTCTTCCTCTCTATTCTGCGTCGTTCCAGATCTGGTGAGTCTGTTTTCCTCCTTCCTCCTGTCACAAATCGGTTTTTTCTCTAAATATTTATTTGGACATTAAAACGTGCCCCCCTGACCCCCCCCCCCCCCCCCCGTCGTGTGGGGGGGTCGCTGATGAAGATGTGACTCCTCTTTACTGTCGGCTTGGTTCACCTTCGTCTTGTTTACTGGTTTTAACTGTTGTTAAAAAAGAAAACATTTCTTGTTTCTGGTTTTTAAAGTGATTTTTATGAGATTTTCTGTTTAAACTTAAAAAAAATCAGTAAATTTTCTGCTTTGGAGGCAAAAAAACACAGAAAATGTGAAAATTGAAACCCAGATACGATGACGACAGCTACAGGTAGACGGGATTGGCTGACGGGTCCCAGTGGGTGGAGCCTGATGGATGAAAGCACGGGTGGGACGGATCAACGGAGGAAGTAGTTGCCGTGGAAACGCGTGAATTCATGTTTCATGAAGGATGCACGTCTGTATCGACCATATTTGGGCGTCCTCAGAATAGATGAGCCGTAAACAGGTGCTGGGGGGGCAAGGGGGGTGTTAGCTCAGAGGCTAATTTTAGCTTTTAGATAACACGACACAGAAAAGAGGATCAACAGCAAACTGAAGGAAGGCGTCGGCTCGTCAGGGCGGGGCCAGCCGGATGCCCCGCCCATGAAAGAGAGAGGAGTTAGTGTCTGAGATAATCAGAGGGAGGGCAGGAAATCAACCAATCAGAGTTCACTTCAATCCCCTTTAACGCCAGGTGTCTCACCTGGAGCATCATGGGGGACACTGTCCAGGTTCACGCAGTGAAACTGTCCAGGTTCACGCAGTGAAACAGTCCAGGTTCACACAGTGAAACAGTCCAGGTTCACACAGTGAAACAGTCCAGGTTCACGCAGTGAAACAGTCCAGGTTCACACAGTGAAACAGTCCAGGTTCACAGTGAAACAGTCCAGGTTCACAGTGAAACAGTCCAGGTTCACGCAGTGAAACAGTCCAGGTTCACAGTGAAACAGTCCAGGTTCACGCAGTGAAACGGTCCAGGTTCACACAGTGAAACGGTCCAGGTTCACGCAGTGAAACAGTCCAGGTTCACGCAGTGAAACAGTCCAGGTTCACGCAGTGAAACAGTCCAGGTTCACGCAGTGAAACAGTCCAGGTTCACGCAGTGAAACAGTCCAGGTTCACACAGTGAAACAGTCCAGGTTCACGCAGTGAAACAGTCCAGGTTCACGCAGTGAAACAGTCTAGGTTCACACAGTGAAAAAGTCCAGGTTCACAGTGAAACAGTCCAGGTTCACGCAGTGAAACAGTCCAGGTTCACGCAGTGAAACGGTCCAGGTTCACGCAGTGAAAAAGTCCAGGTTCACACAGTGAAACAGTCCAGGTTCACACAGTGAAACAGTCCAGGTTCACAGTGAAACAGTCCAGGTTCACGCAGTGAAACAGTCCAGGTTCACGCAGTGAAACAGTCCAGGTTCACGCAGTGAAACAGTCCAGGTTCACGCAGTGAAACAGTCCAGGTTCACACAGTGAAACAGTCTAGGTTCACACAGTGAAAAAGTCCAGGTTCACAGTGAAACAGTCCAGGTTCACGCAGTGAAACAGTCCAGGTTCACGCAGTGAACCAGTCCAGGTTCACTCAGTGAAAAAGTCCAGGTTCACACAGTGAAACAGTCCAGGTTCACACAGTGAAACAGTCCAGGTTCACAGTGAAACAGTCCAGGTTCACACAGTGAAACAGTCCAGGTTCACAGTGAAACAGTCCAGGTTCACACAGTGAAACAGTCCAGGTTCACACAGTGAAACAGTCCAGGTTCACACAGTGAAACAGTCCAGGTTCACGCAGTGAAACAGTCCAGGTTCACACAGTGAAACAGTCCAGGTTCACGCAGTGAAACAGTCCAGGTTCACACAGTGAAACAGTCCAGGTTCACGCAGTGAAACAGTCCAGGTTCACGCAGTGAAACAGTCCAGGTTCACGCAGTGAAACAGTCCAGGTTCACGCAGTGAAACAGTCCAGGTTCACGCAGTGAAACAGTCCAGATCAGGTGACCCGCTGTGGTGAGTCTGTGTGGGCGGAACCAGACCAGTGACTCCGCCCATGCGTCCAGACCCCATGGAGATGTCCCTGAAGGCAGCAGAGGTGTTGGCGCCCCCCCAGCCGGACATAGCCACTTCCTCCTCGGACGGCGCCGATGGAGACGCAGAGGCTCTGCCCACCGACTCCTCCAGCTTCTTTGACCCATTGGAGGAGTTCAGCCGGCGGCTGGATGACATCATCAGCACCTATGGCTCTGCAGCCGGCGTCCTGGACCGACAGGTAGGTCATGTGACCTCACCAGCCAATGAGGGCGGAGTCTGCTGTGGGCGTGAACGTGACATATGTGTTGCAGAGGAAGATGGAGGCGGAGATGGAGCAGCTGGAGGAGGACTCACAGGATGACATCACGGTTGCCGTGGATGCAGGTGAGGAGAACCGTGTTGAGCACCGATCCTACATTTCCCATGATGCAGCTGGTGAGGCGCTTTCAATTTTGTCTCCAGACGTCTCCGCCCTCATGCAGAGTCTGAACCAATCGTCTTCTCCACAAGAGCAGCTGGACCGCCTCCTCAGGAAGTATGCCGAGCAGGTGAGAGGGGCGTGTCCTGAAGGCACTTGGGGGGCGTGGCCAGCCCCTCCCCCTTTTGACGCCGCTTGCCATCCATTCTGCAGGCAGCCGGACGTCGCCATGACCAGAAGAAGCTCCTCCTCCTGCAGCAGCAGACGTCCGTCCTCCTGGAGGAGGTGCGCGGCGGGGGGGGCGGCGCGGCGCCACCTGGAGGCGCTCTGCAGGGAGCTGCAGGGGCGGTACCTCACGCTCAGGGTGGGCCAATCAGCACGCACCGTCTGACCTCGTAGCGTGTCCAAACTAACTCCCCCTCCCCCCCATCCAGGAGGAGACCCTCCGCCGCCATCAGGAGGACGAGGAGAGGCGGAGCCAGATGTCCGACCACTTCCAGGAGAAGCTGGCGGAGATCCAATCACAGATCGAGACGCACAACGTCCGCAACGACAAGCTGTGTGGGGAGAACTCCCGGCTGAGCGCCAAGCTGGAGAGTCTGATGCAGCAGTGCGAGCTGAGGGACGAGGTGAGGCGTCCTCACGGCCCTCCGCCCGCCCCCCCCCCCTCTCAGCTTCCTCCTCCTCTTCCTCTAGAGTTTGGAGAAGATGAACCGGCGCCGCGACCTCCAGCAGCAGCTGACCGACGCCCGGCTGCAGCAGGCCGACGCCCTCCTGGCCGACGCCCACGAGAAGCACAAGAGGGAGAAGGAATACGTGAGTCCGACCGGGAGGGGGGGGGCCGGCGCCACCCGGTGGTCGGGGTCACGCTGCTGTCTTAACCTTTGCTTTGGTGGTTGCCGTTGGCGACGCCGTTGACTGTGTGCTGTCTCTGTTGCCGTAGTTACTTAGGGAGGCTATTGACAAAACAAAGAAATGCTTCGCCATGAAGGAGGCGGAGCTGGCCATGAAGAAGAAGGTAAAGACCCGTCTGTCTCTCTGACTCACCCGTCTGTCTCTCTCTAACCAGTTACTGCTTCAGGCGGCTGAGTGGAAGCTGCAGGCGCAGGCGCTCAGCCAGCAGGGGGCGGTGATGGAGGCACAGGTGACTAACGCCCACCCACAGACCCACGGGCCGGCGGGTGGGCGGGGTTTGATGCTAGCCCGCGGCAATTTGTATCATAGGCCCCGCCCCCCCTTGAGATGAAGTTCGCCAACTGAGACAACTAGTCCAAACCGGTTCAGACAAGTTCCAGGGATGCTAGCTCTACGCTAGCTAAGGCTATAGATAGCCAGACGGCTAGTTTACGGTTCATTTTAATCTCAAAAATTTAATCCTTGAGATTAAAGGCCATCATGAACAACAGTTAGGGTCACTGTTGATCCACTGTGGCTACTGTAGCATGTAGCATTAGCTTAGCTTACCTCTAAAGTGAAGGAAGAGGAGGAGGGAGGAGTTATTGTTGGTCAGAGTCAGAGTTGTCATCAGAGAGATGCTGGAGATGCGTGAATGCAGCGGTGCTGCCCCCACGGAGGTCGTGGCAGAAAGTGGAACTGCAGGACAAAAGATATGGTGAATGTTCATAAGTTGAATGTCTGTAAGTCAAAATCTTCGTAACTCAAATAACCATAAGTCCAATGTCCCAATTCGAAATGTCTTTAAGTCAAATGTTAGTAAGACAGATGTTCGTAAGTCAAAATGTTCGCAAATCAAAATGTTTGTAAGTCCAATGTTTGTAAGTCGAAATGTACCTAAGTCAAATATTCTTAAGTCAGATGTTTGTAAGTCAGATTTTTGTAAGTAAGATCTTTGCAAGTCAGCTGTTTGGCGAATGTCCATATGTTGAGGACTACCTGTATGGTCATTACCTGTTTGAAGGAAAAGTTTGAAGACCCTCCTTCTGTTCTGGGAACTGGCCGGGGTCTGAAGGCGTTGGGTCAGAGGGTAAAAGAGGTAGATGCTGCCCCCTAGAGGTCGCTGGGATACGTGGCCTCCCTTCACCTGGAGCTACACAGTTCAGGATTTGCTGACACGTTTTCTAGTCGCCAAAAAGTCGTGACTTAAATTTACAGTTTGCTGAAGTTCAGGAGCGAGACTCGTGAAACAGGAAGTGCTTACGCTGTCGGTCGTCTTCTGACCTCCTGGTCCGTGACGTCTCGTCGTCGGGCCGCGTCCCAAACCGCTCTCATCCCGTCGGGTGTCTCGCCCTCACAGCTGACGCTTTACGCCCAGAAGTTCGACGAGTTTCAGGAGACGCTGGCCAAGAGCAACCAGATCTACGCCCACTTCAAGAAGGAGATGGAGAACGTGGGTGTCCGTCCGTCTGCCCGGTTCCTTCAGCACGCCT
The DNA here is from genome assembly GCA_013358685.1 of Antennarius maculatus. Taxonomy (NCBI): domain Eukaryota; kingdom Metazoa; phylum Chordata; class Actinopteri; order Lophiiformes; family Antennariidae; genus Antennarius; species Antennarius maculatus. Next base: position 18,977 of record JABVMC010000120.1, on the reverse strand, counting down.
GTGTTTGACATTTTAAACTCCGCCCCCTTTAGATGTCAGAGAAGATGAAGAAGATGGACAAAGAGTCCAACATCTGGAAGACCAGGTTCGAGAACTGCAACAAGGCTCTGACGGACATGATCGAGGAGGTTTGTTCTGGACATGGTTCCTGACGTAGGAGGTCGACCAATCAGGTGACAGACAATCACAGGGGGCGGGGATTGAAAGCTTACTTCCTGTCCTGTTGTCCTCTTCCAGAGAACGGAGAAAAGCAAAGAGTACGACCTGTTCGTCCTGAAGATCCAGAAGCTGGAGAAGTTGTGCCGCGCCCTTCAGGAGGAGAGGGTGGTCCTCTATGACAAGATCAAGGAGGTCCGTCGCTCCAACGCCAGCGCGCCGCTGCCGGAGGGCGGGGCTCAGCCCGATGACATCACCGAGGGTGAAGACAAGTCAGGCCTGCTGGAGCCTTCAGAGGCCCAGGAGATCCAGGACCAGGACCTGGTCCTGACGGAGGACATGGCCCGGCTGAAGAAGGAGCAGGCCAAGCTGCAGGAGTTCGCCGCCGCCCTGTTGGCCACAGGTGGTGGTGATGAAGAGGAGGAGAGTCAGGAGGTCGATCACGAAGATGAGGTAACGTCTGCGTTAGCTCAGTTTAACTCCAAACCCCAGGTCAAACAGGAAGTCACCTCAGACCCCCAACAGGAAGTCACCTCAGGCTCCCAACAGGAAGTCACCTCAGGCTCCCAACAGGAAGTCACCTCAGGCCCCCAACAGGAAGTCACCTCAGGCCCCCAACAGGAAGTCACCTCAGGGCCCGTACAGGAAGTCACTTTAGTCCCTGAACAGGAAGTGACTTCAGTTCCTGAACAGGAAGTAGACGTCCAACCAGAGGAGCCAGTTCTCCTGGATAAAGTTGAGGAGGTTCCAAAGGGGTCACCAGAAGAAGTTCCAGCTCTTCCTGACCCAGGAGATGCCACCGGAGAGGAGGTCAAAGTTCAGGAGGAGGAGCTGAAGACTCAGCCTGAGGAGGTCCAGACGGATCCACCAGCAGAGGTCCTGATCCACAAGGCGGCCCCAGAAGAAGGTCAGGTCCAGTCAGAACTACAGGGACCATCAGGAGCACCAACCGTGTCAGAACAAGCTTCGCCCCCCAGAGAGACTCCGCCCTCCGGTTCAGACGCCACTAAGAAGCAGACACCTAAGAAGAAGAAGAAGAGGAACGTGAAGAACGCGAGCTAAAGCTGTGGTGTGTGTGCGTAGCCAAGGCCCTACGGTGATGTCACAGGTTGCTTTGTCCTGATTGGTTGATCTCAAGTCGTGGTTTTCTAAAGGTTGAATGTTGTAAAGCTAATAAAGCTAACTGTCACGACAGATTGTCAATAAAGATTCCTTTGGGAGAGCAGGGAGCTGTTTAGCTCAACGGTTGATTGGTTTGTTGATGCTCCTCCCACAAACACGGTGCATGACCCGGTGAAGCCCCGCCCACCTGCTCGTTACC
>JABVMC010000120.1:0-7500 GCA_013358685.1 Antennarius maculatus | reverse complement strand
GGGGGGGGGGACGTTCCGATTCGGGTCCGGGTCACCCCCCCTCCCTCCCTCCCCAACCCGGGCTGAACCTGAGGAAGATAAGAATGGAGGCACCCCACAGCCCGCCCCCTGTAGGGCGGGGCGGGAACGCCCCACCTGGTCTGATTAGTCACCTGCTGCTGGGGGGGGGGGGAATTCCAGATGACGTCACTGATGATGACGCCAGAGGGGGCTGTTATTAAACCGAGAAATTAAATCAAATCTAATCAGTAAATTTAAAACCATTTGTACATTTTTTCTTTATGAAAATAAAATCTGCATATTCCCCGCCCCCTGCCCCGCCCCCTGTAACAGCATGAAAAGATGAAGTACACCCCCCCAGGAGCAGGACTGAACAAAGGTTCACATGAAGGTTCGGGTCCTCAGAGACGCCGGGACAGGAAGTGAACTCGTCCTTCGGGGACGCCACCGTCTGGACGAAATGTCACGGCGGTCCATCAGAGTGGCAGCGCCACGAGTCCCAGGGGGCGGAGCCCCACGCCCGCTGTCAGCCAGGAGTCTCGTCTTCATTCAGTCCTCACAGCTTGACCCGGTTCACCTCCAACCAGAAGACCAGATCCAGGTTCACGTAGTGGACTAGACTGTTTCACTGCGTGAACCTGGACCGTTTCACTGCGTGAACCTGGATCGTTTCACTGCGTGAACCTGGACCGTTTCACTGCGTGAACCTGGACCGTTTCACCGCGTGAACCTCGACCGTGTCACCGCGTGAACCTGGACCGTTTCACCGCGTGAACCTGGACCGTTTCACCGCGTGAACCTGGATCGTTTCACCGCGTGAACCTGGATCGTTTCACTGCGTGAACCTGGACCGTGTCACTGCGTGAACCTGGACCGTGTCACTGCGTGAACCTGGACCGTGTCACTGCGTGAACCTGGACCGTTTCACTGTGAACCTGGACCGTTTCACTGCGTGAACCTGGACCGTTTCACTGCGTGAACCTGGACCGTTTCACTGCGTGAACCTGGACCGTTTCACTGCGTGAACCTGGACTGTTTCACCGCGTTAACCTCGACTGTGTCACCGCGTGAACCTGGACCGTTTCACTGCGTGAACCTGGATCGTTTCACTGCGTGAACCTGGACAGTTTCACTGCGTGAACCTGGACAGTTTCACTGCGTGAACCTGGACCGTTTCACTGCGTGAACCTGGACCGTTTCACCGCGTGAACCTGGACCGTATCACCGCGTGAACCTCGACCGTGTCACCGCGTGAACCTGGACCGTTTCACCGCGTGAACCTGGACCGTTTCACTGCGTGAACCTGGATCGTTTCACTGCGTGAACCTGGATCGTTTCACTGCGTGAACCTGGACCGTTTCACTGCGTGAACCTGGACCGTGTCACTGCGTGAACCTGGACTGTTTCACTGTGAACCTGGACCGTTTCACTGCGTGAACCTGGACCGTTTCATTGCGTGAACCTGGACCGTTTCACTGCGTGAACCTGGATCGTTTCACTGCGTGAACCTGGACTGTTTCACTGCGTTAACCTCGACTGTGTCACCGCGTGAACCTGGACCGTTTCACTGCCTGAACCTGGATCGTTTCACTGCGTGAACCTGGACTGTGTCACTGTGAACCTGGACTATTTCATTGCGTGAACCTGGACCGTTTCACCGCGTGAACCTGGACAGTTTCACCGCGTGAACCTGGACAGTTTCACCGCGTGAACCTGGACCGTTTCACCGCGTGAACCTAGACTGTTTCACTGTGAACCTGGACTATTTCACTGTGAACCTGGACTGTTTCACTGCGTGAACCTGGACAGTTTCACTGCGTGAACCTGGACCGTTTCACTGCGTGAACCTCGACCGTGTCACCGCGTGAACCTGGACCGTGTCACCGCGTGAACCTGGACCGTTTCACCGCGTGAACCTGGACCGTTTCACCGCGTGAACCTGGACCGTTTCACTGCGTGAACCTGGATCGTTTCACTGCGTGAACCTGGATCGTTTCACTGCGTGAACCTGGACCGTTTCACTGCGTGAACCTGGACCGTTTCACTGCGTGAACCTGGACCGTGTCACTGCGTGAACCTGGACCGTGTCACTGCGTGAACCTGGACCGTTTCACTGTGAACCTGGACCGTTTCACTGCGTGAACCTGGACCGTTTCACTGCGTGAACCTGGACCGTTTCACTGCGTGAACCTGGATCGTTTCACAGCGTGAACCTGGACTGTTTCACTGCGTTAACCTCGACTGTGTCACCGCGTGAACCTGGACAGTTTCACTGCCTGAACCTGGATCGTTTCATTGCGTGAACCTGGACTGTGTCACTGCGTGAACCTGGACAGTGTCACTGCGTGAACCTGGACTGTTTCACTGTGAACCTGGACTATTTCATTGCGTGAACCTAGACTGTTTCACTGTGAACCTGGACTATTTCACTATGAAACCTGGACTGTTTCACTGTGTGAACCTGGACTGTGTCACTGCGTGAACCTGGACTGTTTCACTGTGAACCTGGACTATTTCATTGCGTGAACCTAGACTGTTTCACTGTGAACCTGGACTATTTCACTGTGAACCTGGACTGTTTCACTGCGTGAACCTGGACCGTTTCACTGCGTGAACCTGGATCGTTTCATTGCGTGAACCTGGACTGTGTCACTGCGTGAACCTGGACTGTGTCACTGCGTGAACCTGGACTGTTTCACTGTGAACCTGGACTATTTCATTGCGTGAACCTAGACTGTTTCACTGTGAACCTGGACTATTTCACTATGAAACCTGGACTGTTTCACTGTGTGAACCTGGACTGTGTCACTGCGTGAACCTGGACTGTTTCACTGTGAACCTGGACTATTTCATTGCGTGAACCTAGACTGTTTCACTGTGAACCTGGACTGTTTCACTGCGTGAACCTGGACAGTTTCACTGCGTGAACCTGGACCGTTTCACTGCGTGAACCTCGACCGTGTCACCGCGTGAACCTGGACCGTTTCACCGCGTGAACCTGGACCGTTTCACCGCGTGAACCTGGACCGTTTCACTGCGTGAACCTGGATCGTTTCACTGCGTGAACCTGGATCGTTTCACTGCGTGAACCTGGATCGTTTCACTGCGTGAACCTGGACCGTTTCACTGCGTGAACCTGGACCGTGTCACTGCGTGAACCTGGACCGTGTCACTGCGTGAACCTGGACCGTTTCACTGTGAACCTGGACCGTTTCACTGCGTGAACCTGGACCGTTTCACTGCGTGAACCTGGACCGTTTCACTGCGTGAACCTGGACCGTTTCACTGCGTGAACCTGGATCGTTTCACAGCGTGAACCTGGACTGTTTCACTGCGTTAACCTCGACTGTGTCACCGCGTGAACCTGGACCGTTTCACTGCCTGAACCTGGATCGTTTCATTGCGTGAACCTGGACTGTGTCACTGCGTGAACCTGGACTGTGTCACTGCGTGAACCTGGACTGTTTCACTGTGAACCTGGACTATTTCACTATGAAACCTGGACTGTTTCACTGTGTGAACCTGGACTGTGTCACTGCGTGAACCTGGACTGTTTCACTGTGAACCTGGACTATTTCATTGCGTGAACCTAGACTGTTTCACTGTGAACCTGGACTATTTCACTGTGAACCTGGACTGTTTCACTGCGTGAACCTGGACCGTTTCACCGCGTGAACCTGGACCGTTTCACCGCGTGAACCTGGACCGTGTCACCGCGTGAACCTGGACCGTTTCACCGCGTGAACCTGGACCGTTTCACCGCGTGAACCTGGATCGTTTCACTGCGTGAACCTGGACCGTTTCACTGCGTGAACCTGGACCGTGTCACTGCGTGAACCTGGACCGTGTCACTGCGTGAACCTGGACCGTGTCACTGCGTGAACCTGGACCGTGTCACTGCGTGAACCTGGACCGTGTCACTGCGTGAACCTGGACCGTTTCACTGCGTGAACCTGGACCGTTTCACTGCGGTCTGCGGAAACAGAAATCATTACGTGTCGGTGTTCAGTGATTGGTCGAGCCTCCTCTTCTCTTTGTGACCTGAACAATATTTTAATTGAAACGCTTCATCAGAAAATCAGTTTACGACCACGAGGGAGGATCCAGCCTTATCGTGCTCAGACCATTAGCTTCCAATTAGCAGGAGGAAGATGAGGAGGCTGGACCAGCAGATTAGCGGCTGAGGATTAGCCGCGGATGCTAATGATTCTGGAGGTAACATATCAGAGGGTCATTAATGTGGACCAATGAACACGCAGCAGGACGTCAGCCACACCCAGACTCCGCCCAGAACGCTATGGTCCCGGTGGGTTTTTATTGAACACAGAACATTCACCTCATGTCTGACCCGATCGACTTATTGATCGATCGGTTCTGATTAGGTCCGATCCAGTGAGTCACTGTGGCCACGCCTCTTTTTGTGTGATCAGGCCTGTGATGAAGCAGCTGCCCTGATGTGTGTGTGTGTGTGTTCTATGGTGTGTGTGTGTGTGTGTGTGTGTTCTATGGTGTGTGTGTGTGTGTGTGTGTGTGTTCTATGGTGTGTGTGTGTGTGTGTGTGTTCTATGGTGTGTGTGAGTGTGTGTTCTATGGTGTGTGTGTGTGTTCTATGGTGTGTGTGTGTGTTCTATGGTGTGTGTGTGTGTGTTCTATGGTGTGTGTGTGTGTGTGTGTGTTCTATGGTGTGTGTGTGTGAGTGTGTTCTCTGGTGTGTGTGTGTTCTATGGTGTGTGTGTGTGAGTGTGTGTTCTATGGTGTGTGTGTGTGTGTGTGTGTTCTATGGTGTGTGTGTGTGTGTGTGTGTTCTATGGTGTGTGTGTGTTCTATGGTGTGTGTGTGTGTGTGTGTGTGTGTGTGTGAGTGTGTGTTCTATGGTGTGTGTGTGTGTTCTATGGTGTGTGTGTGTGTTCTATGGTGTGTGTGTGTGTTCTATGGTGTGTGTGTGTGTGTGTGTGTGTTCTATGGTGTGTGTGTGTGAGTGTGTTCTCTGGTGTGTGTGTGTTCTATGGTGTGTGTGTGTGAGTGTGTTCTCTGGTGTGTGTGTGTTCTATGGTGTGTGTGTGTGTTCTATGGTGTGTGTGTGTGTGTTCTATGGTGTGTGTGTGTGTGTGTTCTATGGTGTGTGTGTGTGTTCTATGGTGTGTGTGTGTGTGTGTGTTCTATGGTGTGTGTGTGTGTTCTATGGTGTGTGTGTGTGTTCTATGGTGTGTGTGTGTGTGTGTGTTCTATGGTGTGTGTGTTCCAGCAGACAGACAGGCGGGCGTGTAGATCTTCACCGTCTCATCCCAAGAACAATCCACCACCTGCAGACACACCACAAATCAATAACACAACAACAACAAATCAATAATAAATCAATAACACAACAACAACAGATGAATAACACAACAATAACACAGCCGGTAGAACCAGAGGACCAGGACCGGATTCCTCAGGAACCAGAAGCTGGATCTGGATCAGGCTGAAGGTTCTCCAGAACCAGAGACGCTGGACTATCAGAGACTGAAGACACCAACACCTGATTGATTGATTACTGGTTCTGATGGACCACAATAGACAGCCAATCACATTCAGTCCTACAGTCAGCTGAGAGTCACCAATTCACCTGAATAGAGCCTCTGAATAGAGACAGTGTGACGGTAATAGTGCGATGGTGACATTGTGACAGTGATAGTGTGACTGTGACAGTGTGATGTTGACAGTGTGATGGTGACAGTGACAGTGTGATGGTGACAGTGTGACAGTAACAGTGTCACAGTGACAGTGTGACGGTTATAGTGTGACAGTGAATATATGATGGTGACAGTGTGACGGTGACAGTGACAGTGTGATGGTAACTGTCAAAGTGACAGTGTGACAGTGACAGTGTGACTGTGACAGTGTGACAGTGATAGTATGACAGTGACAGTGTGGCTGTGACAGTGTGACTGTGACAGTGTGACAGTGTGAGGGTGACAGTGTGATGGTGACAGTGTGACGGTGACAGTGTGACGGTGACTGTCACAGTGACAGTGTGACGGTGACAGTGTGATGGTAACTGTCACAGTGACAGTGTGACAGTGACAGTGTGACAGTGACAGTGTGATGGTGACAGTGACAGTGTTACGGTGACAGTGTGATGGTGACAGTGTGACGGTGACAGTGTGACAGTGACAGTGTTACGGTGACAGTGTTACGGTGACAGTGTGATGGTGACAGTGTAACGGTGACAGTGTGATGGTGACAGTGTGACAGTGTGACAGTGTTACGGTGACAGTGTGATGGTGACAGTGTAACGGTGACAGTGTGATGGTGACAGTGTGACAGTGTTACGGTGACAGTGTGATGGTGACAGTGTAACGGTGACAGTGTGACAGTGACAGTGTGACTGTGACAGTGTGACAGTGTGAGGGTGACAGTGTGACGGTAACTGTCACAGTGACAATGTGACGGTGACAGTGTGATGGTGACAGTGTGACGGTGACAGTGTGATGGTAACTGTCACAGTGACAGTGTGACAGTGACAGTGTGACAGTGACAGTGTGATGGTGACAGTGACAGTGTTACGGTGACAGTGTGATGGTGACAGTGTGACGGTGACAGTGTGACAGTGACAGTGTTACGGTGACAGTGTTACGGTGACAGTGTTACGGTGACAGTGTGACGGTGACAGTGTGATGGTGACAGTGTAACGGTGACAGTGTGACGGTGACAGTGTGACGGTGACAGTGTGATGGTGACAGTGTAACGGTGACAGTGTGACGGTGACAGTGTGATGGTGACAGTGTGACGGTGACAGTGTGACGGTGACAGTGTGACAGTGACAGTGTTACGGTGACAGTGTGATGGTGACAGTGTGACAGTGACAGTGTAACGGTGACAGTGTGACGGTGACAGTGTGATGGTGACAGTGTTACGGTGACAGTGTGACAGTGACAGTGTGACAGTGTGACAGTGTTACGGTGACAGTGTGACGGTGTGACATTATGTGCTGCCTGTGTTGACCCCTTGCCTCCCATCCTACCAGCTAACCCACCCCACCCGCTGTCCCCCCGCCCGGTTGTGCCTCTGGTGTCCTGCTGTAATTACCAACAGAGAACATCCAGTCCATCTGACTCCCTCCTGTAATTATGGTGTTATTGTTTTTTACCTGGTTGCTTGGCAACCAGCCAGCCTCTCAGCACAGACCGGTTCTGGTCCAGGAACCTCCATCCATCACAGACGCCTCCAAGCCCCCAAGTGCTGACGTGGCAGCACCTGTGTGAGTGGGGTGGGCGTGGCACCGCCATCAGAACCAACCAGAACCAATCAGAACCATCAGAACCAGAACTGCCTCTAAACCAAGATCCTGCTTCCCAGACTGAACAGAACCAGGTGTCACATCAGATCTGAGTGACTCCTCCTCCACTGCCCCCCCCCCCCCGAACTGCCTCTCAGGCCACAGCAGAGGAACGCCGTCTTTAATTAATAGCAGCTTTAATGGAAAAGACCACGCAGCAGCCAAGACTGCAGAGAAGAGGA
>JABVMC010000119.1:15000-42655 GCA_013358685.1 Antennarius maculatus | reverse complement strand
AATCCAGTGCGTTTTATAATCCAGTGCGTTTTATAATCCAGTGCCCTTTATAATCCAGTGCCCTTTATAATCCAGTGCGCTTTATAATCCAGTGCGCTTTATAATCCAGTGCGCTTTATAATCCAGTGCGCTTTATAATCCAGTGCGCTTTATAATCCAGTGCGCCTTATAATCCAGTGCGTTTTATAATCCAGTGCGTTTTATGATCCAGTGCGTTTTATAATCCAGTGCGCTTTATAATCCAGTGCGTTTTATAATCCAGTGCGCCTTTATAATCCAGTGCGCCTTATAATCCAGTGCGCCTTATAATCCAGTGCGCTTTATAATCCAGTGCGCCTTATATATGAAAACAGTTTTAAAATAAGACATTCATTGAAGTTGCGGAAAATACTGTAACTAATTAGATTTTAAACTTTCTAAATTAACTAACTCATTAGGTTTTAAATAAATTTGGTTCTAAACTAATTAGTTTTGAATTAACGGGCTAGGTTTGGACCTAACCAGGATTTGAATCATTATTTAACATAAACATTGCATTTAAATTAATATTTCTGTTATTATTTGTTATTTATGTTGTTTATGTTTACGCTGCATGTTCGCACTTTTACACCAATCCTAGTCCATGTGCTTTCCATTGTCACCTGGGGACTAATAAAGTTTTTTTTTTTTTAATTTGAATAACTCCACCCGGCTGTTAGCAACTTGATGCTAACACAAACACAAACATTCTGTCCCGCTAGCATTTCCTTCCCATCTTCATCCACAGATCCCGTCTTAAAGCTAACGGAGACGGACGGGGGGAATCCGCCGTCGTCGCCACCGCAGCCTGTTCACGTATTAATAAACTTGTCAAACGGCGTCTTTGTGTCTCGTCGCAGGACCCCGCCGCGTTACCGTCGGCCCCCCTCCCCCTCGGCTAAGTCGCTCCGTCCGCCGGCGAGAAGCGCGGGCAGCGCGTCGCTCACGGCGTGTCGCTAGCGCTTAATAAACGCGGAGTAATTTGTCCAGCTGCGAGTGTGAGATGTTTTGATTCCCCAGTCGGAGTGTAAAGAAAAATGGAGCGACAGAGGGAGAGGGAAACAGCAGTAATTATAAAACTAATTACCAAACGCTGATGATGCCCAGAGGCTTTGCATAACTAAATTTAGACGAGGAAATTGCTTTCGGGGTGCAGACGAGGCTACCGGGCGTTTTGTTCGTCCCGTTTTTTTTTTTAATTTTTTTTGTAAATTCCTCCGTCTCTCGTCCCGCGTGCTGTCACACACCGGCACCCCAAAGAGGAAGAAATAATCACCATGGAGACACTCAAACACCTTTTCCTCCCTCGGTTTTTTGTTTTTTTTTTTCCTTTATTTTCTTGGCAAACGCGAAACACCTCCGGGATTTGTTGTTTGCAACGGAAAATATAGTTGCTTGTTTGTGTTTACCCCCCCCCCCCCCGCCGCCCCGAAAGACACCACAATTAACCAGAACAAGAAGCGCGAAAGGCGCTCGCCTCGCCGCCAATCTCCCAGGATTCCTTATGAAATTACTTGTTTTTGTCTCGCTGAGTGTCGACAAGGATTCGTACAAGTTCAGATTTTCCTGGAGGACGGATAACAGACGCGGTTGGATCCTTCCTGTTTGGGATCATTAAGGAAATGCAGGTGATGTTACCCCCGCTGGGGGGACGTTTGATGTCTGTTTGACAACAAGATTATGAAGAAAGTACCGCTCTGATTGTCAGGAAACGAAGGCTTGTTTGTGTCGTACTCTTGGAGCGCTGTGGGTGAGCGAGGTAGACCTATCTTGGGATCCTGTCAGGGTAGTTAGGTCCCAAAGTCCTCACCGACACCCCCACGGGAGGCACAACTGGGCAACTGGTCTTGGCAATGAGGCAAATTCAGAGTCTTTTCAAGATTCCCAATCCCAGATTTTGACTTGTTTGGGATCTGGATTCCTAAACAGGTGTGTAACCCCTTTGGGATATTTGCAGGTCTGTTTTTTGGAGGGTTTCAGGAACCCTTTAAGGGTTTCTGAGGCAACAGGTTTGACGAAAGATTTGTGTTGTGGTTGGTTAAAGGGTTTCCGACAGTCTCTTACAAAAAGGCGACCACATATGTTTACTTCTGTGAGTTACATCTATGTCTGCGAATCCACTTCCTGTTGGAGCTAAAAGGATGGATGTCACCTGGACGTTGAGGTTTGACGGCGGACCTGCAGGGTGGGGGCGATTAAAGGTGTCCAGGTGAAGGAGACCTGATTGAGGTACCTCTACCACCTCCTTGAGACGGGTGGAGGTGTCTCCAGTTGGTTTGGATCGGGACTTTGGATTTGATTGACGGTCCAGCTAACTCTATTTTGGGTTGTTTTACCCTCTTTTCCCATCAAACCCGTCGTTGGGTTTCCAGGAAACCCCCCAGTGGTCGTAGCTCTCCGTATTAATCATAGCGGGACTTCTGTGAAGGACGTTCAGCCATTAGAACTGATGTCCTTACTAACCCAGTTATACATCTAATGTCCTTCTCTAATCTGTTTATCCAGCGTGCCCCCCCCCCCAATACCAGACAAATGGGACATTATTGGCTTTTGTACTGTACACTCGCCGGCCCTCAGCAGTCAATCACGCATTCTAATATTCAGAAAGGCGAGCTTTGACACTGAATTAAAACTGACATGAAAAGTGTGTGTTGAACAAAGTAAAGTATTTCCAATCAGGTGTAATTGGCTTGTCGCAGCCGGCGGTGATGTATGTTGGTAATTAGTTAAGCTGCCTGAGTTTGTCTCAAAGACTGCCTGTTTTTTTTTATTTTTCATTATTTTTCCCTCCTTACAGCTGATCGTGAATCAAAACGTCGGCGCAAATGGGAATAAGGAGCTTTTCAAGGAGCGACAACACCGATTGGCGATGTACACGATGCACAGGATTGATGGGCGTTGGGGGAGGAGGCGTTTTCCCATCATGCACTCCTGTTTTCCTCCTATAGATGCAGGGATTTGCTTGTAAAACACGTTAAATGGACGTTTTAGTTCCTTAAAAGATGGAAAAGTCAGATTAATTCCACTTGTAAGGCAAAGAGTGTTAAGAGTATTAAATGGTCTGAGGTGGTCTGTGATTGGTCAGATCTTACCGATCCGATTCAACATCGTTACCCAACTCCAAAACGAATGACATCACCGTTCGAGTTGCGGTTCCTTCGTTATTATGAAAACACAAATTGCAGCTCGTCTTTATTTAGTTCCTAATTAACCTGTTGCCATGGTTTCAACTCCGATGATAAATTATGTTGATATTTTGCTAACACGTACATGTTTAAGAAAGCGAATCGATTGATGCGGTAAAGCAAACCTTGTTAGCGACGCTCGCTGGGCGACACCTGGAGGTTTAGGGTTTAAACTTAAATGTCAGATCTGATCAGAAGGACCGGTTATTGATCGACCCGTCAGGCCGCACCGTAATCTGATAGAAGCGTTCAAGTTCTCCCCACGCAAATGAGAATGGAATTATTAAATCTGTCCCAGATGCACCTCATTGGCAGAATGGAATCATTTTGGGATGCCGCAGTACGTATGCCAGGTCAGGAGGTGGCGCTGCAGCCTCGGCTTACGTCGTTAATCGGTTCCGAGAGATGCGACGTAAGTTGAAAAACAACGCAAGTTTATAGACGACGTAAGTCGAATTAACATAATGAATGTATTTTAATAATATTTGGTTAATATAAATCTATTTTAAGATTACAAAAAATTAAATTTTATTTGTTAATGAGGAACAGAATAAACGTCTCCGTCTCGTCTTCAGCTGCTTCTTCCTCATCGTGGGTCACGGGGGTTGCTACAGGCTCATAGTATGATATTATATGTTTTATTCTGATTTATTACACAGTAACATGATGTTATGTGTTTTTAACGGTTTAATAGTGATTTAATTATTCTAGTGGAGGAAAATTCTTCTGTGTATTTTTTGAAAATCGTTATTTGAAATCGAAATTTGAAAATCTGATATTCTCCTTTAGTTCACTCACACAACAATCCCAGGACGTGCGTCGCCGTGGGAACATCCGGTCTGTGATGTCATCGCTTTCAGGAGGCGTTTATGAAGTCATCAGGGGAAACCGTTCTTTGTTTGTCTCAGGATTATGACATCACAGCGGGAACCGAGTGACGAACGGCGCTGGCGTTAACCGACCGAACGCTCTGTCCAATCAGAGCTGCCGACGGCTGTGAATCATTCACTGGTTGTGCTCAGCACCGTTATTACCTTGTTTACCGCTGCGCACACACACACACACACACACACACACACACACACACACACACACACACACTGAATGCTGCTCGCTGATCAAAACCAATGGGCTGAATGGATTTCTACAATTTAGAATGAAACGGGGGAGACTTGGAGGACACTCAGAAAGAGCGAGAGATGAATGAATCAGAGAGAGAGAGATGGAGACGGCGGCGCATGTGTCTGCTGGGCCGTGAAGCGTTCAGCTGTACCGCCGTTTGAACGCTCCGTTAGCTGCTGAGCTGTTTTTTAATAACAGTCATAACGGCTCCCCGAAACCCTCCATCCATCCCTCCATCCATCCATCCCTCCATCCATCCATCCATCCATCCATCCCTCCATCCATCCATCCCTCCATCCATCCATCCCTCCATCCATCCATCCATCCATCCATCCCTCCATCCATCCATCCATCCATCCATCCCTCCATCCATCCATCCCTCCATCCATCCCTCCATCCATCCCTCCATCCATCCCTCCATCCATCCCTCCATCCATCCCTCGTTCTCGCTCTTCCCCCTCTCTATTTTCCGTCGTTTCGCTTCCGTCTGTCCTTCGCCGCCGGGATCCAATCAGAATAAAGAGATTTTTCTTTTTTTTTTTATTCGTGTCTTCAGGTCTTTTTCAGGTCGTTTTCTCCGTTCCCTCGTTCAGATGTTTTAGTTGAATCTTATTTCCCAGACAAACTTTTTGTTGCTTTTCAAACTGATCTCACCTGTCCTCCATGGCTCCTCCCTCTCTCCGCCCCCTAACTTTTGATCTCTTTCACCTGGAACCACAATCCTTTTGCTCCTCCCTGGTGGTCTTCTCCATCCTATCCCCTTCCTGTCCCGTCGCTCCTCCTTTGTTCTCCTACAGACAATCTGTCGTTGGTCTGATCGTAGCCGCGGCGACGCTGAAAACTGGTTTCACAAAGTAAAGATGAAAACAAAACTGTTGCTTTGAGGTGGAAACAGGAAGTTCATTCTGACGCCATCTGTCCCTCCGGATGCTGGTTAACGTGTCGCTTTGTGATCGTCAATAAAACCGTTTGATCTGTTTTTAAAAAATATTTTGAAGTTGTCGGAAAGAAAATGACGAGATAAATGAACTTTGATGAGGTCGTTGATCAGAGGAACTTTTGTTTTGTAATTGTATCTTTTGAATTTTGCAAATTAGAAAAATATTATTGGGTGATTTCTGACTTCGATTTAAAATCTTTAAATTACTCAAATAATTCTGTAATTTAAAAAAAAATTTGTTTACTAAGAGAAGCAAAGTGAAAAAATAATAAAATCTTTATGCTACCATCTAAATTCTAACATCTGGAACTTAGAAATAGCGACTCCTTTTGAACGTGGAGGAAACATCTGTCTCAGAATTTTTTTACGGGGAAAATCATTTTACAAATTCCAATTTTCCAGCTTTGAAATTCAAATTTACAAATTTCAAATTCTCAATTTATTTCTAAATTCCAAAATTCCAGCTTTGTTGAACCTGAACTCAGCCTAACCTGACACGGCAGTTGGACATATTTGTTAAAGCTAATGGTTAGCGTAGCCTTAACTTGCTGGTTATGCTAAAGTGAGCTAGCAATTTCTAGCTGCATTTATCAAATTATGCTAAGATTTTTTTCATTTTTTTCCTATATTTGAAATTTTAGTGTAAACTCAGACAGAAAGCAAAATTTAGTTGTTTTTCTTTCAATAACTTTATAACTTTATTTCATATTTTGTCAAATTAAAGAAACTCAAACGGTTCCTACAGATGGTTTTGGGGGGCGGGGCTAAACGTCTTCCTCTCTAGCTCCGCCTCTGGAAGATGTCTGAACATAAACGTCACATCAAACCGTAAATGGAGATCAAATAGATCATTTCTGCATTTTGTCTCGGTATTGCATCAGTCAGACACACACACACACACACACACACACACACACACACACACTCATTCATTACGGCCACTTTCATTTTTTCTGTCCACTCAAATACACTCAGACAAAGTGATCGCATTGCTGTAATGACTAATGACAGCTTTCAAACGTGTGTGTGTGTGTGTGTGTGTGTGTGTGTGTGTGTGTGTGTGTGTGTGTGTGTGTGTGTGTGTGTGTGTGTGTGTGTGTGTGTGTGTGTGTGTGTGTGTGTGTGTGTGTGTGTGTGTGTAGGATGTTATTAAATTATATCAACATCAAGGCTCTTGTTTGAAGTTTAACTTCCCTTTTTGTTCTTTCTCAGCCACACACACACACACACACACACACACACACACACACACACACACACACACACACACACACACACACTGTGATTGTACTTTGTAAGTGTGTGTGTGAGTTATCAAACCCCTACATCAGTGTGTGTGTTTCCTATCAGCGCTGCGTCTCAGAGCGGGGATGAGAACCATATATCATGGTTCTACTGTACAGATAGCTTATCACACACACACACACACACACACACACACACACACACACACACACACAGCATTCATACAGTGAATTTGTTTTAATTCCGCTCTCACTAGATCGATGACATCATCATATCTCTGGGTTGTACTTAGTGATGTCATCAGTCTGTTTACTAACACCAAACATGTTAACATGTTAACATGTAAACATGTAAACATGTAAACATATATTGTTTGCAGTCATGTTTTGTGCAAACAACAGATTCCACAATAAGAGGAATGTTTGTGTTTAGACAACAGTCTAAACCACTCCCACAACAAACAAACAAATTAACAAACAAACAAAGCAAATGTTAGTCTGTGTTGTTTACTGGTAAACATGTGTTGTTTACTGGTTTATTCTGTGTTGTTTACTGGTAAACATGTGTTGTTTACTGGTTTATTCTGTGTTGTTTACTGGTAAACATGTGTTGTTTACTGGTTTATTCTGTGTTGTTTACTGGTAAACATGTGTTGTTTACTGGTTTATTCTGTGTTGTTTACTGGTTTATTCTGTGTTGTTTACTGGTTTATTCTGTGTTGTTTACTGGTAAACGTGTGTTGTTTACTGGTTTATTCTGTGTTGTTTACTGGTTTATTCTGTGTTGTTTACTGGTTTATTCTGTGTTGTTTACTGGTTTATTCTGTGTTGTTTACTGGTTTATTCTGTGTTGTTTACTGGTAAACATGTGTTGTTTACTGGTTTATTCTGTGTTGTTTACTGGTTTATTCTGTGTTGTTTACTGGTAAACGTGTGTTGTTTACTGGTTTATTCTGTGTTGTTTACTGGTTTATTCTGTGTTGTTTACTGGTTTATTCTGTGTTGTTTACTGGTAAACGTGTGTTGTTTACTGGTTTATTCTGTGTTGTTTACTGGTTTATTCTGTGTTGTTTACTGGTTTATTCTGTGTTGTTTACTGGTAAACGTGTGTTGTTTACTGGTTTATTCTGTGTTGTTTACTGGTTTATTCTGTGTTGTTTACTGGTAAACGTGTGTTGTTTACTGGTTTATTCTGTGTTGTTTACTGGTTTATTCTGTGTTGTTTACTGGTAAACGTGTGTTGTTTACTGGTTTATTCTGTGTTGTTTACTGGTTTATTCTGTGTTGTTTACTGGTAAACGTGTGTTGTTTACTGGTTTATTCTGTGTTGTTTACTGGTCAGGTTTCCTGCTCCTCTTCTCGTCCCACTCGTCTTTCTTCCTTCCATCTTTCTCCACTTCCTCGTTTCCCCGGTAACGGTTAGCGGCTCCCCAGTTAGCGGTTAGCTGTGTGCTCGCGAGCCGCCGCAGCGCTAATCGATTAACGGCAACATGACTGCAGCAGCGTCGCATTAGTCAACGTCACACACCACCACCTGTGTGTGTGTGTGTGTGTGTGTGTGTGTGTGTGTGTGTGTGTGTGTGTGTGTGTGTGTGTGTGTTGATCCTGAGGCCCTGCAGGTGATTGCATTCCTTAAAGGTATGAACCAGTGGAGTTGGAGGGGAAACAGGAAGGGAAACCAATCAGGAAGTAAAACAGGAAGTAGAAAAAAAATTAAAATTTTGCGCCAACTGCAGAAAATCTCAGCGACGAGTGGATATTTAAGGGTTAATCGCGAGCCGCCGGTTAATTCGTCACGCCGTGAACCGGTCGTCAGCTCAGTCCTGAGTATTTACACTCATTAGCGTCATCGGCTAACGACGCTAATAAGTTTTCCCACAAATGAAGTTTTCATTTCCACCTGTGGGTCGATTGTAAACACGATTTGTTCAAATGAAAACCGGAGGAGACAGAATTCGTCTTCTGACGCCGTGAAGCTAACGGGACGCTATTGATTATCCACTTTGAATTAGCCGCTAACAGCTGCTAGCCGCTAACTGCTAACCACGCCCTCACATTCACACACATGTTTTTTTTTTTGGGCGCCGTGACAACACATCACGCCGTGTTAGTGGCTCCTATCTTATCAGCATTGCAGACTGCGTTTCCCATAATGCACCTCACCTTCATTTTATACTGATGTGAGGAGAAAATATTTACATTCCAGAATACATTAAATATACGTGGAGGTTTTTTTAATCGATAAAGTCAGTTGCTGTTTGCTAGCGGCGCCGGCGTGATTAAGCTAACGCGGAAAGACACGCCCCCTCCAGGAATCTGGCAGCAGATTGGACGAACGCCGACATCAAAGGCGGCAGCAGCGGCGTTCACCTGTGATGTCTGGATCACATGACTCCTTCATCTTCGAGCCAAAACCAGGAAGAAAGAACAAGGGAGCGATTGGTTGAGTGCACAGACTCCGCCCCTTCGCCCCGCCCTCCCCGAGAGAAGAGGCGGGGTCTGTCTGATTACATTGCGTGAATCTGACGGGGCTGAAGCGGGTGGAGGAGGAGGGGCGGGGCCTGGTGCTCAGGTGATTGATCAGGTGATTGATCAGGTGATTGCTCAGGTGATTGATCAGGTGATTGATCAGGTGATTGATCAGGTGATTGATCAGGTGATTGATCGAGGTAGAAAGTCTTCATCCCTTCTTTTATTCGTTTGTTCTTCTGACTCTTTTGTGATTTTGACCTTCTCTGTTTTCATTTTTCCCGGGAAAGAAGCCAAACATAAAAGGACTCTTCGTCCCTCCTCTTCCTCTCCTCTCTCCATCCTTCCATCGCTCTGAAGTTTCCTCCTTTGGCTCTCTTCTCCTTTCTTTCTCTTCCTCCTCCTTTCCTCCTCCTCCTCATCTTTTCCTCCGCCGCTCCTTCTCTCTTTTCTTCCCTCCATCTCATCCTGTTTCAATCTCTTTAATTTCTCTCCCTCCGTCTGCTCATCCTCTCATCACTTCACCCCCCCGTGTTCTCTCTTCCTCTTTTCATCCCTCCATCCATCTTTCTGTCCGCCTCTCATTTCCCCCCTCCATTCTTTGTCACTTCATCTCATCCTTCTCTCCATCTCTTCTTCCTCTCTTTTCCTCCATCCTTCCTGACTCATATTTGTCTTCTTTGCTCCCCGCCCCCTCATCCCTCTCCCCTGACCGTCCTTCCTTTTTTTAATCTTTTCGTTTTTATTGCTCTTCTCCTCATTTCATCATCTTCTCCCTTTTTCCTCCTCTTCTTCTCATCCTCTTTCCATCCCTTTTCCCTCCACTTCTCCATCTTTTCAATTCATTCCTCCTTCTTTCTTTGCCATCCTTCCATTCTTTCCTTTCCTTCCTTTCTCGTCTCCTTCTTTCCTACCTTTTTCCACATTGATGCACCGTCTCTCATCTATTCAACCCCCCCCCTCCCCCCGCCCTCTCTCCTACCTGCCCCCCCCCCACCCCGGGCCGGGGCAGTAAAAGCCACTCTGGCAGCGAATCCCTTTCACTATAAATGTTGTGACATTGAGACGTCTGGAACTATTTTCAGCTTCCTGGAAGCGAATGAACTCATCGGCCGTCGCCGCCAGCGGCCGGAGCCTCGCGCCTCCTGCCAGAAATATTTATATGTTTGATTTCCTGCGATGGATGAAGTTTGGAGAAGTGCTGTAAATATATTCCGACGCTGGGAAGGGTCTCCTGAGGGAAAGAGTTCGACAGATCAGTGTAGGAATCAAACCGTTGAGCTCTGATCAGGAATCCATCGCCCATCAGCATTGATTAAGGCGGTGACCTTCCTCCGCGTAGCTTCGCCCTTCGGGTTTCCAGACGCGTCTGATTCCTTGTTGTTTCTTGGAAAATGTACTTTCCTGACCTCAAATCGCGGATGGTTGCGTCGCTGTCGTTGCCATGGTGATAGCTCGCTTCGGGCCCCAGCGTCGACCGATCCGTAGTCAGCGGTGCAGGAAGGAGCCTAGGGCGTTTGCGGTTTAGCATCGATTTGATTTGTCGGCGCGATGTCTCAAACCGACCAATCGACGAAGAGGGGGCGTGGCTAGTCGCTGAAGGCGCGGACTCTGTCCGTCCAGAGTTTAAATGATGCATCCCATGAGTGTCTGTTTGTGGAGGTAGACTTCGTCAAATCGTTCTAAAACCCGTTGGGCGTGACATTTTAGCTCCTCTTCCTCCTCTGTTTCCTCCTCCTCTTCCTCCTCTTCCTCCTCAGATCCCCACTTCCTGTGGAACACTTCCTTTTGTCGCCTCCTCTCCCTGATGAACTCTCTCGCGTTGTGCTGCAGTGTCTGAGCGCCGGCGTGTGGATCGTTCCGCCCGATAAGGACGAGACGCCGATAAGGACTGCGGCACCTGCAGACTCACTGCTGCGTGAGACTCAAAGCATGCTGGGAGTTGCTCCGCTACCCGGCGCTCCTGTCGGCGTGCCGTGATCCACAGGAAGTAACGATCGAAATCAGTTCAAACAGACAAAGCCGCTTTGTCTCACGTTTGACTTCGTGGACTTTGCCGGACTGAGCCACACCCACTGTGATGTCATCAAGGAGTTGACCATCAGCGTCCATCAGAGACGTTTAGAGACGTAGAAACTAGATTTAACAAAGTGAGGACCTGATTGAGGTCAAGACTGTCCAACAGGGAAACAATCAGTCCTGACTTCACCCTGTCCTATCCTGACCCTGTCCAAAGTATATCCTGTCTTGACCCTGACTTTTCCTGACTTCACCCCATCCTGACCCTATAATGTCCTGACTTCACCCCGTCCTGACCCTATAATGTCCTGACTTCACCCTATCTTGACCCTATAATGTCCTGACTTCACCCTGTCCTGACCCGATAATGTCCTGACTTCACCCCATCTTGACCCTATAATGTCCTGACTTCACCCCATCTTGACCCTATAATGTCCTGACTTCACCCTGTCCTGACCCGATAATGTCCTGACTTCACTCTGTCCTGACTTCACTCTGTCCTGACCCTATAATGTCCTGACTTCACCGTCCTGACCCTATAATGTCCTGACTTCACCCTGTCCTGACCCTATAATGTCCTGACTTCACCCCATCCTGACCCTATAATGTCCTGACTTCACCCTGTCCTGACCCTATAATGTCCTGACTTCACCCTGTCCTGACCCTATAATGTCCTGACTTCACTCTGTCCTGACCCTATAATGTCCTGACTTCACCCCATCCTGACCCTATAATGTCCTGACTTCACCCCGTCCTGACCCTATAATGTCCTGACTTCACCCCATCCTGACCCTATAATGTCCTGACTTCACCCTGTCCTGACCCTATAATGTCCTGACTTCACCCTGTCCTGACCCTATAATGTCCTGACTTCACCCTGTCCTGACCCGATAATGTCCTGACTTCACTCTGTCCTGACTTCACTCTGTCCTGACCCTATAATGTCCTGACTTCACCGTCCTGACCCTATAATGTCCTGACTTCACCCTGTCCTGACCCTATAATGTCCTGACTTCACCCCATCCTGACCCTATAATGTCCTGACTTCACACTGTCCTGACCCTATAATGTCCTGACTTCACCCTGTCCTGACCCTATAATGTCCTGACTTCACTCTGTCCTGACCCTATAATGTCCTGACTTCACCCCATCCTGACCCTATAATGTCCTGACTTCACCCCGTCCTGACCCTATAATGTCCTGACTTCACCCCATCCTGACCCTATAATGTCCTGACTTCACCCTGTCCTGACCCTATAATGTCCTGACTTCACCCCATCTTGACCCTATAATGTCCTGACTTCACTCTGTCCTGACTTCACTCTGTCCTGACCCTATAATGTCCTGACTTCACCCCATCCTGACCCTATAATGTCCTGACTTCACCCCATCCTGACCCTATAATGTCCTGACTTCACCCCGTCCTGACCCTATAATGTCCTGACTTCACCCCATCCTGACCCTATAATGTCCTGACTTCACCCTGTCCTGACCCTATAATGTCCTGACTTCACCCCGTCCTGACCCTATAATGTCCTGACTTCACCCCGTCCTGACCCTATAATGTCCTGACTTCACCCCGTCCTGACCCTATAATGTCCTGACTTCACCCCGTCCTGACCCTATAATGTCCTGACTTCACCCCGTCCTGACCCTATAATGTCCTGACTTCACCCCATCCTGACCCTATAATGTCCTGACTTCACCCTGTCCTGACCCTATAATGTCCTGACTTCACCCCATCCTGACCCTATAATGTCCTGACTTCACCCCATCCTGACCCTATAATGTCCTGACTTCACCCCGTCCTGACCCTATAATGTCCTGACTGCACCCCGTCCTGACCCTATAATGTCCTGACTTCACCCCGTCCTGACCCTATAATGTCCTGACTTCACCCCGTCCTGACCTTGGCCTTTCTGTAGGTGTCAGATGATGTCTTGATGTGACGGCGGTTGACTCAACGTGTCTGGACACACCCCTTCCTGTCCATCAGCCCTGAAGGTCAAATCATTTGTTTCTTTTCTCCACATTTGAAAGAAGACAACTCCGATCCTGACGCCTCATAATGAATTAATACTCTCCTCCTCCTCTTCCTCCTCTTCCTCGTTCTCTCCCTTTCTTTTTTTCATTTGGATTCCCGATACCCTCGCCGTCCCTTCCTTCTCGATACTCTTTCTTCATCTTTTCCTCGTCCATCCCTCGCTCCCCTTATCACTGGTGGCATTCAGGCATTTCCCATCCGGCGAGGAACGTTCATCTCCTCAACTTAATTAGCATAAATGGGAATCAGCTGAGGACGTAAAGGCGGGACGAGGGACGGGGGGGGGAGGAAACTGAATCAGACGGATGGTGGCGAATCGCAAATCAGGGTTTTATCCTTCTGAGGATGAAAATATCTTGTTGAAGTCATGGAATCTGATTTTCCCGTGTTGATGCCTCTCCCTTCTGCCCCTTCCTCTCTTTTCTTACTTCATCAATCCTTCCCCTTGCATCACCCATCCCTCTCTCTCTCTCGTCAGACAGTTGGTCAGACTTCATTAATTTTTACTGCCGAGGTAGTTTCCTCTGTGGACGGAGATCCGGGACGCTTCCTACAGTTTCCAGCTTGTAATAAGAGGTGAAACGAGGTGAAAAGATTACCGCAGTTCCACTTAAATTACACGCAAATTTGCAATCAAACGTATCAGGAACGCATCGGGAGTCAGAGAGATCGCCCTCGAACGCGTCGAACTCATCCGCAAATTTGTTCCGGTCGACGTCGAGCGTTTAGAGCGAGGAAGACGAGATCGGAGGAAGGTGGCGAAAGGGCGGCGTTTAGACAACACAGGCAACGGAGCTGGAATGACGTGATGGACACGCCAGCCATCGCACAAAGACCTGACAGTTCATCGGCCGTCGTCGTCGTCAGGTTACAGTTGCATAAACAACCCAAAATAATCACATCAGTTGTGTAATAAACAAAAATATCCTTCATCCAAAACTAATCTAGGTATTTATAAACACATCATGAATCAGACTGAAATCTGCCAGGTGTTTACATAACAAACAAACAAACAAACAAACAAACAAACAAACAGGGACGGCCACATACCTTATAAGGAACTGATCCAGGGGTTGTCGACGGCGACGGCATTGAAATTGTGGCTCCTGTCTCTCTCTCACACACACACACACACACACACACACACACACACACACACACACACACACACACACACACACACACACACAGCCTGCAGTGCAGTTATTATGTGACGGTGTGACAGAGAATAATGGAGACACGTGGCCTCGTTCACCTCGGTGTCGCTTAAATTAATGACTAACAGCTTCACACTAAACTCCTACAGCTGCCTCTGTCACACACACACACACACACACACACACACACACACACACACACACACACACACACACACACACACGTTAACAGGGGAGTAAGACTGAAGCATCGTCCGTCCACGTCCCCCCAGTACCCCCGTCTCCTGAATTCTACCACTGAAGATCCAGATTGATAACGTATCCATCCATCATTCATCCATCCATCCATCATTCATCCATCCATCCATCATTCATCCATCCATCCATCATTCATCCATCCATCCATCATTCATCCATCCATCCATCCATCCATCCATCCATCCATCCATCCATCCATCCATCCATCCATCCAGTGTGTTCTGCTGCTCCTCCAGGTCGACTCGTGTTAATCCTGCTGGTCCACCGCTTTGTTCCCTTTAATGTGTGTGTGTGTGTGTGTGTGTGTGTGTGTGTGTGTGTGTGTGTGTGTGTGTGTGTGTGTGTGTAAGCCTCTTTCCCACATATTATACTGGTCAGCTGTTCCCAGAGCGAGTATTCAGGGGCTTGTTCAGTTCACCGCTGGGCTTCAGGGCCCCCACCTAATTACAGTGTGTGTGTGTGTGTGTGTGTGTGTGTGTGTGTGTGTGTGTGTGTGTGTGTGTGTGTGTGTGTGTGTGTGTGTGTGTGTGTGTGTGTGGTACAGTAGGCTGGTTCCTAATTACTGTCTGCTCCTTGTATTCCCTCAGCTCCAATATCTTCCTGCCTCACTGAACCCTCGTGTGTGTGTGTGTGTGTGTGTGTGTGTGTGTGTGTGTGTGTGTGTGTGTGTGTGTGTGTGTGTGTGTGTGTGTGAGACAGAACTCATGTTTCTCCTCTCCTTCAATGTCACGCTTCCTGTCGTCCTTTTCTGTTGTTGCGTTTGAACCTGATGATGATGAACCGTGCGTTGATCGAGTCACGTTTCTCCATGAAACCAGGTATCCGCGTGGCCGTATCCCATAGCAACCAGTGTCAAAACAACAACACCAACACCCCCCCACCCGCACCCCCCCTTAGTGGTTTCCATCCACACCTGGTGCAAACAGGAAGTTCTCTGCATCTTCACCTGGGTTCAGACAGTCGTTTCCCGTCTCCGTCCCCAGGCGGCGCCGCCGTGCCCGTTGAGGCGCCGCTGGCGGAGGTTCAACGGTGAAATGATGCAGGTTTAGCGGAGCGACGCCGCCGGAGTTAATCGGCCAAGGAAACTTTGTTGGGATGGAAACACGCTGTAAACTTTGTTGGGTGTAACCGAAGGCGCCGCGCCGCCGCCTCCCTCGCCGTCCCGTTTAACAGCGGTTAAACCGCTCGTCGTTAGACGCCAGCGAGGCATCAGACACGTGAAAGGATGCTAATGAGGCTAATAAAAGAGCACAAAGTGTTCCTTTATTAAGAAGCGACACTTTTTAAAAAAAATTTGGTTATTTTTTCTTAAATAAATGAATGTTCATAAATCAAAATAACAGCATAGCCTAGCATAGCAGTGTTATAATGCACATATGCTAACACGCTAACAGGCTGTGTTGCATCCCTGAAAGGGTAAAAATTCATTTTAAGAATAACTCAAAAAGCTGATTTCAAAGGGACAGATCACTTTTCGGTCATGGTGGCTAAAGCTAATTAGCATGCCGACTGTCTCTCATTTAGGTGACAAGCTATAAACTTTGTTAGCTGTAACCGTTCCATTTCAGAAGGTTTACGCCGCTAATCTTGGACGCTAGCGATGCATCCGACACGTGAAAGGATGCTAATGAGGCTAATAAAAGAGCGCAAAATGTACCTTTATCAGGGAGCAACATGTGTTTGTTTGTTTGTTTGTTTGTTTTTAAAAAAATATGATTGTGTTTTTTAAATTACATGAATATTCATAAATCAAAATTCAACTAAATAAAATTGCAAGAAGACAAGCAGGCAAATATAATTAGCAACAGCCTAGCAAAGCATTGCTTTAATGCTCATATGCTAACATGCTAACGGGCTGTGTTGCATTTCTGAAAAGGTAAAAGATCATTTTGGAGTCATTTTTAAGAAATAAAACCCCCTAAAAACTATCTTGTTTTGAAATTTGATGATTTATGAGTTTGTTTTATTTTAAAAATCTGTGCAGAATTGTTGTGGCGGCTAATGCTAATTAGCCTTGAACGGTGTTAGCTAAGCGAGACGTAGAGGGTGATCGATCTTCGTCTTGAAAGAGACGGAGAAAACAATTTTTGACATATTTCTACTTTTTTAAACTTCTTAAAAGTCCGATTCGTCGGCCTTGTTTGTGTCTTATTATGGGATGGATTCATTCAGAACCTTCCTGTCCGGAACAAAACCTCGACTCTCAGCTGGACTCGGGCTCTCGGCTCCGATCGATCTCTTCCTCAGTAGTTCCTTCCTCTCCTCCGTCAACCTGTCGATGGTTCCTCCCCCCAGACGTCCTTCACTTCCTCCCCCCGTCCCATCAGCCCTTCAGGCCAACACTCGTTCTCTCTCCTCCTCCTCCTCCTCTTCTTTCTTGCTTCATAGTTTTGTTTTTCCCTCTAATATCCATCCTTTTCATTTTCATTCATTTTCATCGTCCTCATAAATAACTTCAATTTTTCACCTTTTATTTTGAAAAAAATCCTGACTTTTATTTTGGTGGATCAAGTACAGAACAAAATTTCACAGATAAATGACTTCTAATATCTTTATTCTCTTATTTTTCACCACGCCTGGAGGTCGGTACGGTTCTAGACTCAGAATGAGCAGAGGTCACACACACACACACACACACACACACACACACACACACACACACACACACGCTCTTATTGTGAAAATATTTGGGGGTGTCAGCAGGATGTATTCTTTCTTTATATCACTTTCTCTTTCTTCTGTCCCCAGAAGTGAAGTCTTTTCATTTAATAGATTTTTCCCTTAAAGTTGAACTGGATTTTCTCCACGTAAAATAACAGGAATAAAAAAAAAAATGACAAAGAAACGACATCGCTAAAAATAAAACAAAATAAAATAAAATACAGAATAAAAATACAAAATAAAAAGAGGGGAGGGCTCAGGTTACTTTTTTTAGTTTGTGATTTAGTCTCTCATTTCTCTGATGGACAGAAAAAGGAAATAAATGGATGGATGGAGAGGAGGGGACTCTTTGCCCTCAGACTTGTCTGTCAGGTTTTAGAAACATTTTTGTTTATTCATTCGATCAATAAACTAAACTTTCTTTTTCATTTTGGAAAATTAAGACATATTTTTCTTATTTTTGTATAAAAATAGTGCCGATGTTGGATTTCTTGATAATTTTTTAAATATTCTTTCTTGTCTGAAGTATCTTTTGACTGTAAACATTGACACCTTTCCTGACTGTTCATGTTTATAACTTTATAAATTATGATCGTGTTGAATTTTATCATTTCTGTTCATAACATCAACATATTTAAATTTCATCATATACATGTTGACTTTCATGACGCGGCTCAGATTGTTCAATTTAACCAGATGTTATTTTTCTGTATCATCATCAAGAACTTTTCCTCAGGTGATGCTAACCTGTTAGCATTATGCTATGTAGCGCTGACCTCACTGGTTCCTCTTGTCTTGTGCCATGTGTGTTCGTCACGCTAGGCTGTATAGACGTGTGTGTGTGTGTGTGTGTGTGTGTGTGTGTGTGTGTGTGTGTGTGTGTGTGTGTGTGTGTGTGTGTGATGAATGTGAGCGCTTTGCTTGTATCAATGTGTCTGAGTCTCACCGGTCTTCTTCTGTCCTGTCCTGTGCTCTCTCCCTCCTTGTGTGTGTGTGTGTGTATGCATGCGTGTGTGTATGTGTGTGTGTGTTTGCTTGTGTGTGTGTGTGTGTGTGTGTGTGTAGCTATCGGGGCCCAACGCCGGAGGAGTCCCAACGTCATCGCCTCAGAGATCTTCGAGCCTCACCTGGGCAGCCACATTTTACAGGTAGGAACACTAAAGGACGGACACGCACACACACGCACGCACACACACACACACACACACACACACACACACCATATTTTCAGCTTTCCCTGAGGTCAAACCTCCGGATCAGAAATCCGCCTCCTGTTTTTCTTGAATCCATAAATCCTTCAAATATTTTCATCTCTCATCCAAAAACCTCTGGTTTCTCCTCCGGATGAGGATTTTACAGCATTTTGTTCCCTGAATTATCTCCTAAAAAGCTTTTTTTTGGACTAAATAATTCCTCATAATGTACCTTTACATTATTAGAGCCATGATTCCTCATAATTCTCCCTCAGATTCTCAGCGGCTTCAATTATTCCTCAACATCCAGCTGCCGCGGCGGCGGCTAAGCTAAATTATTAAATGGAATTATGAAAGTATGATAATGACTGGGTTATCGCTGCTCGCTCCCTCGGGTGTGTGTGTGTGTGTGTGTGTGTGTGTGTGTCTTGTAGTTTAATCCCTAACATGCTCCACTCCTTATCTGTTTAACATACAGCCAAAGGCTCAGCTTTTAACATCACAACCAGGCTGACGAGATACCACAGCTGATAACGTGTGTGTGTGTGTGTGTGTGTGTGTGTGTGTTTGCACTTCTTTAAGGTGCTGCATTCGTTGCATATCTTTGGTTTTGATTCTGTTACACCTGATTATTATTTCCAGACTCGACTCGGTTAAAATCTTTACTTATTTTTAATCTCAGTTTTTTTTGCATATTTTATTTTATTTATTTATTTACATTTTTTTCTGATGGATCCTGATGGAAAAAAGTTTCTCACGGGAGGAATTAAAGAATCAAAAAAAGTGAGAAAAAAAAAACAAAACATCTGCTGAAGTGATGCTAACGGTTAGCTGTGGAGCTCATAAATACGTCTGGAAGAATTTTATATTTAAATATCGGAGACCTCGAAGAAGTTCGACAGTCGGACGAAAAAAATCGAGGGAAGTTTTGGAGGGAAAGTTTTTGCTAAGTTTCCTGAAAAATTCCTGAATATGTAGGAATTTTTGTCTTTAAGCACAAAATTAGCATCTAAATAAAATAAATATGTAAAAAAATATAAAAAAGTAATCTTATTCTAAAGAAAGAACGTAGCTATTTTATAAGCTAACAGGCTAATGCATTCATGAAGTGTGTGTGTAGCGTATTACTTCAGTCTGACGTGTCGTTAGCTAGCCAGTCCCACCCGTGTTGCAGCTAGGAGGCTAAAGCTAATGCCAACAGGCGGGAAACGATGGACGGCAGTCGTCATGGCGACGCCTAGGGGGCGCCGTTCCCGAGCGGACGCCGGCCTGCGTGTGTGTGACGCCTGCTTGTTTGTTCGTTACCCATCCTGCTTTCATCCTGCAGACAGCGAGCGTGTCGCCGTGACGACCGCCTCCGCTCTTCTGCCGCTCTGCTCATCATGTTGTCATGTGTGAGTGTTAACACCAGGCTGGAACACGCAGGAGCAGCCGAGCATCACCGAGGCGGTGTGTGTGTGTGTGTGTGTGTGTGTGTGTGTGTGTGTGTGTGTGTGTCAGCGCAGCATCCTGATCCCGCAGTCCGACATCCCATAATACCTTGTTATAATCCCCTGAGAGTCACTATGACAACCATACGAGGCAGATCTGGAGACAGACTAAGGCAGCTGTGAGATTGGAAGTGACAAGAACAATGTGTGTGTGTGTGTGTGTGTGTGTGTGTGTGTGTCTGCACGCTTTATAGACTGTAAAAAATAGACTTCTTGAATATCACCTTAAGAACATTTGTTTATTGAATCTGTTTTTTATTCACAAACAGTTCCGTAACAAACACCAAATATCATTACGACATTTCAAAATAAAAGCACCCAGCTGCTCGTTTTCCATGGAAAGTAAAATAAAAATAGAATTTAAATACATTTAATTACATATTTAATTTAACTTCCTTCATGTTTCACTTAAAAACATGAAGGAAAAATAATGTTGAAATTGAGATTTGCAGAAGAGTAAAAAACTAAATTCATTTGATTAATGACAGAAACGATCGATACGTTCTCTCGATCACTAAAAACACGGTAATAAATCAATACTAAATAATAAATCACTAATAAACACACCGGCAGTAATTCACATCTTGTTTTCTATTTATAGCTGAAATAAAATGTCATTTCTGCTCTCAGAATCAAATGAATCCCGACGTTCTTCTTCTTATCTGTCGTTTCTCCCGCTTGCGTTTTCCCGCCGTTTTTTGTCCACGCGCGTTTGCACGCGTTTGTGCGCGTTTGCACGCGTTTGCGCGCGTTTGCGCGTGTTTTCGAGCGAGCAGGAAGGCCGACGTGTCGGTGGCAAATTGGCCTCATTAATCTCCCACTTAATTGATTGTGAGAAGTTTGAGGATGACATTTTAAGAAAGCGTGGCAGACGGGGCGCAGCTTGATTGATTTGGCTAAAGCGCGGCGCTAATGAATGCCAGCTAGTCACTTAGGTGGGGGGGGGGGCAGACACTAATTTCAGACAGATTAGGCCAGAGAGGTTGATAACGTTTAATGAAGAGAGAGAGAGAGGGAGCCGTCATTAGACAGGATGTAAAGCTGTGTGTGTGTGTGTGTGTGTGTGTGTGTGTGTGTGTGTGTGTGTGTGTGTGTTAGCGAGGCTAAATTACTCATGTTTGCGTATTTATGAATTTATTTCTAGTCGGGGGGGGGGAGGAGGGGGATGTTTGCATTTGGAGCGTCGTTTCTGCACCTTAGCATGGCGTGCTAACATTAGCATGAACTGAAAGTGTTAACAACGGTTTGGCACACATAAATAGCTAATTAATCATGTGTCGGGTTTTAGAGGGTTAGCTTAAAAATGCTAATTCATCTTGTTGGTTCATCCTGACGGGCGGAGAGCCGGGCAGCCGTCAGACGCTATCAGGACCCCGGCTACGCTAGCGCGTGTAAATGATCGCGTTTTTCTTTAATTCATCCATTAAAGTGATTAATAGGTCGACCGGCGGCTCAAAGGTAGCATGTTAGCTGTTAACGCAACCGCCGTAGCGGTAAATCAGCCGTCAGCGCGGACGTTAGCGACGCTAACCGAGTTATTTGAACACAGGAAGTTACAGCAGAACGGAACGTCTGATTGGACGTTTGTTTGTTTTTTTAACAGATGTGATTGTGGGTCAGAAACTTCACGTCACCTCAGAACAGATCAGTCGACGCCGAAAAGTTTAGCGAAACAGGAAGTGATGCGGCGTTTCGGAGCAGATTGGCGTCGGGCGTTTTTAACGACAGCATGTGGCGTTTGAAGATGAAGACACGGCGGACAGACGGACGCTAATGAAACTGTGTGTGTGTGTGTGTGTGTGTGTGTGTGTGTGTGTGTGTGTGTGTGTGTGTGTGTGTGTGTGTGTGTGTGTGTGTGTGTTCAAACTGAACGGTTAGAGAGCGATTGATGGAGACACACACACCGTTTGTTTGATCCGAG
Organism: Antennarius maculatus; assembly: GCA_013358685.1. Lineage (NCBI taxonomy): Eukaryota > Metazoa > Chordata > Actinopteri > Lophiiformes > Antennariidae > Antennarius > Antennarius maculatus. The sequence continues at coordinate 20,934 of JABVMC010000119.1, read as the reverse complement.
TCAGGAAGTCAACCTTTGAAAAAGAGACAAAGAAGAAGGAAGTGTGTGTGTGTGTGTGTGTGTGTGTGTGTGTGTGTGTGTGTGTGTGTGTGTATGTGTGTGTGTGCTCACAACAAGCTGCTGCACCACCTGGCATGTGAGTGTTTACACCTGTGAAACCAGAACACACACACCTACACACACACACACACACACACACACACACACACACACACACACACACACACAAGCGTGCGTTACCGTCGCCGAGGCGTGACACACAACTCACACACACGAAATAATCCAATCAGGAGGGGCCACACAGGAAACAGGAAGTACATCACCAAAATGAGAGAGACACCTCCCCCTAGTGGTGGGGAGGATGTTAGCGCTACATGTTAGCACGTTTAAAGAGGCCTGTGATTGGATAAAAATGGTCACATGTACTATAATTTGCTAATTAATGCTAATTTAGCTTGAATCAAATCTCATTTTATTTTACGTTGAAGTTTAAATCAAATTATAAATCAGGTGGATCGTTGTGTTTGGGTCCAAAAATAAGAAGAAATTCATTGTGTTCCTATTTTTATTTATTGAAAAAAAATAAAATAAATAATAATAGTAATACATTTATAATATTAGTAATAAGAGTAATAAATTCTATTCATAACTTTTATAATTCCAGTATTTTTCTGTGAGATAAAACAAAATTTAAGCGCGCTAAAGCAGGTGAACTTCCTGTGGGAGGCGGAGACGTCCTTCACCAGCAGCAGATGTGAGACGCCGGCGTGTTGTCACGGCGATGAGGCGGAATTAAAGACGACAGTGATGCTGCGCAGAAACGACACGGCTTCCTGGCAGCTTGTCCGTCAAGCTGTCAGCCAATCAGTGTCACCGCAGGTAAAAGAGTGGACGGACGGATGACAGCCGCCGCCGCCACCGAGTGTGAGGCTCATCGGCAGGAAGTGGCGACGGGGAGACAGGAAGTCGTACAAAGGTGCTTCCATGTAGCCGACCAATCAAACGGTTTGGCGCGTTGGGCTGATGCACACAGACCCGCTGGGCTCCGCCTATCCACGCGCCTCCGAGGCTCGCCGTGACCCCGATGAAAGGTCACAGTGGCGAGCAGCAAGCCTCGCATCCTGATTACCCATAACCCCCTTCCCCTCAGACTTCCTGTGAGGGCCGGCGGGTTCATTAGCCGCGGAGCGTCTGGAGCGATGAACGAAGCGCCCGGAGAGCGACGGAGGAAGAAACGGCGGCAGGAAGTGAAGAAAGACGGCGTCTCGTTAGGCCGACGCCCGTCTGCAGCGCTAATTGTTTGATTTCATAGGCGGGACCGGCTCCTTCAGCTAACACGCTCTTATGCTAATGGCGCCCCCCCCCCCCCCGGTGTCTGCAGGGAGGGGGGAGTGTGGGATTATGGGAGTTCTTTTCTTTTGGCGGGGCGGAGGTTGGCTGAAGTTGAATATCATTTGGATAATTAAAAACGACAGAGGAAGTGGTCCACACACACACACACACACACACACACACACACACACACACACACACACACACACACACACACACACTTTGTCTTGAGAGGTGGGGGGGGAGGGGGAGGTTCATCCTGATTGCTGTCAATCATACGGTCCGGAGGGAGGACAGCATAGGCAGGAGGATCGCAGTGAACTCTGACCCCTCCCTGGCCTGTGTGTGTGTGTGTGTGTGTGTGTGTGTGTGTGTGTGTGTGTGTGTGTGTGTGTGTGTGACAGAGAATTAACAACCTTGAGAGACGGAATTTCAACTTGTTCAGGGCGGAGAGAGGGGGGGTGGATGGATGATGGATGGATGAATGAAGGATGGATGGATGGATGGATGGATGGATGGATGGATGAAGGATGGATGGATGATGGATGAAGGATGGATGGATGGATGAAGGATGGATGGATGATGGATGGATGAAGGAAGGATGAATGATGATGGATGAAGGATGGATGAATGAAGGATGGATGGATGAATGATGGATGGATGAAGGATGGATGGATGGATGGATGAAGGATGGATGGATGGATGGATGAATGATGGATGGATGAAGGATGGATGATGGAAGGATGGATGGATGATGGATGGATGATGGATGGATGATGGATGGATGGATGATGGATGGATGGATGAAGGATGGATGATGGATGGATGATGGATGGATGGATGATGGATGGATGGATGAAGGATGGATGATTGATGGATGATGGATGGATGGATGATGGATGGATGAAGGATGGATGAAGGATGGATGATGGATGGATGGATGATGGATGGATGAGGTAACAGACGTGTAAATATTCGTTTCATCTTTCCTTTATTCTGCTATAATGGGGGGGCGTGTCGCAGGTCACATGACTCAGTATCTAAATATCCAGTTTCCTCAGGTGCTTCCTGATTGGCCGGCATTGTCTTCACATGTGTGAAGCATTTCCTGTTTTAGCCTCTTTCAGCTGGTTGTTTTCAAAGCGTTTAATCCACCGTCCAGCAGGGGGCGACTCCCAACGCAGGTTTGTGATTGTTAGCATTATGTTCTGACCTCAATGTTGGTTTCCTTATATTCGTCAACATAAGGCGCTAATGTGGTTAAGTTAGCTTTATGCTACGGCTAGCAATCCATTAGCTCGTTGCTTCGGCAGGCAGCACTTCGGTGAATGTTTGTCTGTTAGCGTTGAGTTACCGCACAAACTTTATCACATTAGCATCTTTACATAGCCGCATCCAAACAGAAAGAGGTGATTGGATGAGTGAGGGATGAAGGAGGGAGAGAACACAAAGCTAACGCTAACGCTAACACGACAATGAACAAACAGCATCAGACGAAAGATGATCGGATTATTCCTCCGGCCGTCTGTCGCTTTGTTGTCTGTTTGTTTCTGACCGCCTGAATGTGCAAACTGCTGCAAAATGGTGTGTGTGTGTGTGTGTGTGTGTGTGTGTGTGTGTGTGCGTGTGTGTGTGTGTCATCACAGAGAAGGGTGAGATATAAAACCTTCTCTTCTCTCCAGACACAGGATAGAGAGAATCCTCACCCCCCGCCAAATTAATCTGCTCACACACACAGACACACACACACACACACACACACACACACACACACACACACACACGCACACACACGCTGGGAGCGGATTCTGTGGAATAATTTCATTATAAGGGTGTGAACACGTGGATTAATGGTTTCGCTGTCGCCGAGACGACGGCGGATTTTCTCTTTTCTTCTCTCCGTCAGATGCTTTTATTTTGGCGGCACCTCTTCACCTCCTCTCTCTTCCTCTTTCTCTTCTTTTCTCCTCCTCTGCTTCACGAGTTCACGTGTGTGTGTGTGTGTGTGTGTGTGTGTGTGTGTGTGTGTGTGTGTGTGTGTGTGTGTGTGTGTGTGTGTGTGTGTGTGTGTGCGCTCTTCGGAAACTCCTTGTTCATTTGCGAGCTGACGGAGGCGGGCTTGTCTTTTAGCAGCCAATCAGAGGCGGATGTTAAGGGGGCGGTGCATGAATGTGTGTTTCTGATTGGCTGCCAGGTTTTAATTGTTTGAAGTTTTGGAGCTGCAGCGCCCCCTAACCTTTACTGGCGGTACTGCTTCGTTTCGTCGTCTCGTTTTGCTCCGAAACGAAAAATAGATCCCTAAACACGTAGGAACCAATTGCTGGAGACGTACACAAGACTCCGCCCACGCCCATATTAGTTTTTACCTAAGCGCCTAAATGAAAGAAAAAAAAAAAAATCAAAAATCACCTTAAATTTCTTTTTTTCATGAATTATTTTTTATTTTCTCTGAAGCGCTACTTCCTGGAAGGAAACACGCTAGTCACGCTAGTCACGCTAGTCATGCTAGTCACACTAGTCATGCTAGCCGTGGTCTTTGTTGCGGCGTCTCGTCACGCCAACTCATAAAACCGGGTCTGGTGTGAAACACGCGTGTCGTTTCCACATTAACAAGTCGTCTGAGGTGTGTGTGTGTGTGTGTGTGTGTGTGTGTGTGTGTGTGTGTGTGTGTGTGTGTGTGTGTCACCTGGCTCTGTCACCCTCCATAATCACTACAATCCAACAGAGAAATCTGCTCTAATCAAACGGGAAACGCCTCCATGATTCTGGCTGGCATTTGCCCCCCCACCTGCCCCCCCCATGCCCCCCCTCACCCTGTCCTACCCCCCACCCCCCCTTCTATCCCTCCACTCCCGTGATTTCTCCCATCCTATCATTCTCTCTCATTTTGCCTCTCTAATTTTCACCGTGTGTGTGTGTGTGTGTGTGTGTGTGTGTGTGTTCGTATGACTCAGTCAGGGTGGCAGCAGCGGCAGCTGGCAAGGACAGTCCCCAGAGGGATTGTGGGTAGGGAGGGGAAGGTTATGGCATTCCTCCCATCACCAATCTGTTGCCTGCAAGTGTGTGTGTGTGTGTGTGTGTGTGTGTGTGTGTGTGTGTGTGTGTGTGTGTGTGTGTGTGTGTGTGTGTGATTGGCCTGATTTGGTTTAGTTTGTCTCGGGAGCCAATAAAACCCAAACTTTATTCAAGGCGACGTCTTCACGTTCGGTGGGCGGAGCAAGGAACCGGCGAGCCGAGCCACTTCCTGTTGTCGCATCAGAACACAGGAAGTGAAATATAAACGAACAGCAGGGGGAAGCTAGACGCTAACGATGTCACGCTAAGCTGCTAGCGCTAGTAAATCCAGACTAACTTCGACCCAGAATGCATCACTTTTGCGTCTGTGGCGGCATTTGAAATATCAGCTCATTAGAGCTCCTCCTACTGGTCGGTCTGTGGAGTTACCGTCCGCACACAATCCCAGATTATAACTCCTAGGATTAACTTCCTGTGTGTGAAACACACCTCTCTGCTGTCTGTGTGTTGGCTGTGTTGTGATTGGTCGATTGCTGCAGAACCCCGCCTCTTTTAGGCGATCTACACTGTAAAACACGAGGGGTTTACTTCCACTACTAGTTAGTAGTTAACTACTACTAGTTAGTAGTAGTTAACGAAGTTAACGAAGCCACTTTTTACTTTTACTTTTTCAAAAAAAAAACTCTAAAAAGATACAAATTAATACATTTGTGCACATAAATATATACAATTTATAACAAAATAATTATACCAAAAAATTTTGAAAAATTATTTTCTGTGCCTAAATGTTATGAATTTGAAGAAAACACTTTAATGAAATGTAGAAATAAATACGACGCCATATAAATAAATAACATCTGATTTAACATCATTTCCAGTCACTAAAGACATTGATTTAAAATCAGTTTATTGATTACTCTACATTAGACCCACGATTACATACTAACGATTGGAACCTCCCAGCGGAGACGATGCGTCAACCTGTCTGTCTGCCTGTCTTTCTTTGCTTTCCTGTCTTCCTCTCTCGACTTGCGTCTCAAACTCCGGCCTCTTCCTCCTCCTCCTCCTCCTCCTCTTCCTCCTCTTCCTCCTCCTCTTCCTCCTCTTCCTCCTCCTCCTCCTCTTCCTCCTCCTCCTCTTCCTCCTCCTCCTCCTCCTCCTCCTCCTCGCTGTGCGGCTGCTGGGCGCGTTGGTTTTCCACTCCGGTACGTGCCTGAGCACCGGTTCACGCGGTTAGCGCCGCGGCGACACGCGGCTCTCACACCTGCGAGCGTCCGTCTGGTTTCGATGTCACACCTTCGGTGTTACGAACGCGCCGGCGTGGCGTTCTGACCTTTCTGCTGCAGAAAACTCTTGTTTTCAAAAACAGAACAAATAAAACGTGGCGTCAGAACGGCGGGAGGAAAGAAAAACACATTCGGACAGGAGGGGAGATTTATTTGATTGGATCGGAGACGCTCGTCCAAAAAAGGAAAGAGAGGGAACCTAAAGGGAGGAAGACGAGGGGAACAAGAGGTAAAGAATCATCTTAATGAGATTTAGAAAAAAAAGGAAATCGTTCTCGGTCTGGGAGCACTTTATCTTCGG
>JABVMC010000119.1:0-7500 GCA_013358685.1 Antennarius maculatus | reverse complement strand
TTTCATTACGACTGAGACACAAACACACACACACACACACACACACACACACACACACACACACACACATCAATACAATCTGTTCACACACACACAGAATAAAATAAATAAATGTCCAATCAAAATTGCAATTACCTGCAGAATTTGTGAAGGGTAAACAAATCTGTACCCCCCCCCCCTACACACACACACACACACACACACACACACACACACACACAGCGCGGTGTTAGCGTTCTAGTTAGCATGCTGAAATGAATACAGTTAGATCCAAAGCAATTTCCTTTTATTTATCTTAGCAGCCGCGCATAAATAAAGGCAAGGGCATCGAGGCAATTAGCATAATTACTATGAGGCGGTCAGACCCTCTGTGATTCACACACACACACACACACACACACACACACACACACACACACACACACGCTGTCTGCCGCCACAGGCTCAGTGTTTGTATATCTGTCAGTGTGTTTTAGAGACGAGTAGAGATAGACTCTGTGTGTGTGTGTGTGTGTGTGTGTGTGTGTGTGTGTGTGTGTGGTTTGAGTGCTGCCCTTGGTCTGTCTGCGTCTCACAGACACACACACACACACACACACAAACACACACACACACAGGAGGGAGGAGACCAATCAAGAGTCCCGCGGTGTCTCCATGTCCATTAATATGCAAATTCGAGTGAAACACAACAAAGGGAATGAACAAACTCCGCCCCCTGGTGGGCGGAGGTCAGCTGGTTTCCCCGCCTCCACCCGTCCCGTCCGTCCCGTCCAATCCGCTGCGTCCGATCCATCCCTGCTGCTTTTAACGGGTGAAGTTTGGTGTCGGGTTACAGGTGGATGAGCGTTACCATGGCGACGCCATGCCCCGCCTCTTTTTCGTGGCGATCTGAGCGGCGTTCGACGATGGAGACGACGGGAGACGAACATCCAGTTTTCAGAGGAGGCGAAGCGGTCAGGATGGGGGCGTGGCTTCAGTCGTCATAAATCCTGAGCTAACTCATTAGCACAATGCTAACAGAGTTATCTTCCAGCTCTTTCCCGAGGGTTTTATTTAGAATCAACCAATCAGAGACAGCGCTGGGTGGATCCATGCATTTTTTACTGACGTTTCCTGCTAGCATCATTTAGCTCTAGCTTCATGCTAACACGCTAACGTAGCATTGGGTTTAGTTGTTTCTGCTCCTCCTGCAGAAAATAACACTTAACAACGCGAGCCGATTGTTTCCATGGTGTTACACTGACTTCCCGACCTTTCCCTGACCTTCGGTGACCCCACTGACCTTGAACACGACTCCCGTTGTAAACCGGCGGTAAACACGCAGCAGAAACGGGGCCCACCGCGGCGGCGCTAACACACGGAGGCCTGTTTAACCTCCGGGCGGCGGCGAGGGATTTAACACAGCAGTCAGCAAGGTTATGTTTGTTTACAGCTCCGCCTGCGTGTGTGTGTGTGTGTGTGTGTTTACATCCGCGTCATATCAGCGTGATTTACACACACACACACACACACACGTTTTACACCTTCCAACTTGCTTTCCAATTCTAATTAATCCATTTTAATCCGTTTGAAACGGACGGATTTGCATTCCTTCACCTGCAGCTGCTTGTTGCTAAACCTGGACCCCCGATCCGACCAATCAGATAAGACCGTGAAGAGAAACACGGGTTGATGCTATCGCCATCGCCACCATTGCCGCCGTGTTTCGCCGCTGCGCCGTCGCTTTAAGAGGATGACAACACAAACCCTGACCTCCGGCGGGTTCATTCGGGTTCGTTCTCCACCTGCATCCAGTGAGGATTCAGAGAAACGTCCAGAAAGCAAAGTGTGAATAAAGTTTGAGATTCAAATGTTAAGCCACGCCTCCAGCCGTCATCTGATTGGTCGTTTTTTTGAGGAAAATTACTTCCATGTCAACAGAAGGAGACACATCTGATCCTCTGATTGGCCTTTCTTTGCAACCTTTTACTAGTTGTTGATTGGTCGCCGTGGGATACAGGCCCCGCCCACTTTGACCCCACCGTTCAGACAGGGTTAAAAATACAAGGAAGGATTTATTCACACAAAAAAGTCAATTATAGGGAAGATCAGGTGGTTTAAGGGTCATCTGAGGACAACCAATGAGAAGACACACACACACACACAGACACACACACACAATGAGTGTGTGTGTGTGTTAATTAGTCACCTAACAAGGACGGGCTGTGATGAGGCTGACTGTCCATTAACGTCTCATTAGCATCTTGTTAGCAGAGGGGATAGATTTAACGGATGGACACACACACACACACACACACACACACACACACACACAGAATCACACATGAGGTTAAAGGTCGAGACGAGACTAAGAAATAGTCACGCGTTTCAAACCGTTCTGTGTTATTTATCCTCAAACACAAACATGGCCCAAGAAGAAATAGAAATAAATAAAGAAATATAGAAATAAATAAATTCAGGAATAAAAGATAGAAATAAACAAACAAACAAACGTTCTGACGTTTCCAGTCGTTTCTTGTTCTGTCTGCTGTCTGTCTCAGAGAGATTCAGTCACACCGATCTGTTCCAGGTGGATGAAACACACACACACACACACACACACACACACACACACACACACACACACACACACACAGATCTAGTATATCAGCAGCAACAGTAGGGAACCACATGTAATTAACCCTCCTGACCTCTGGAGTATTAATGCCTTTGTGTGAGGGTGTGTGTGTCAGTGTGTGTGTTGGTGTGAGTGTGTGTTGGTGTGTGTCGGTGTGTGTTGGTCTGTGTGTCAGTGTGTGTGTTGGAGTGTGTCGGTGCGTGTGTGACAGAGATTTGGTGTGTTTTGCTCGTCGAGTTGAGTGTTCTGCCATGATCTTCACACAAAGACAACATTAGACACACTCAGAGCTGTGTGTGTGTGTGTGTGTGTGTGTGTGTGTGTGTGTGTGTGTGTGTGTGTGTGTGTGTGTGTGTGGGAGTGTGATTTGCAGCTGAAGTCGAACGTTCCGCCGTGATTTTCACATAAATGTACCATTAGACACACCTAGGTGTGTGTGTGTGCGTGTGCGTGTGTGTGTGTGTGTGTGTGTGTGTGTGTGTGTGTGTGTGTGTGTGTGTGTGCGTGTGTGTGTGCGTGTGCTTGCAAATAGACCTCATAGACATAAATCTGTGTGGAACTGCAGTCAAGCCGAAAGACACACTGATATTAGATGGATGTGTGTTCACATCTTTTTAAAATTTACATGGGTTTTGTAGTTTTATTTCAGGGTTTTGTAGTTTTATTTCTGGGTTTTGTAGTTTTATTTCAGGGTTTTGTAGTTTTATTTCTGGGTTCTGTAGTTTTATTTCTGGGTTCTGTAATTTAATTTCTGGGTTTTGTAGTTTTATTTCTGGGTTTTGTAGTTTTATTTCTGGGTTCTGTAGTTTTATTTCTGGGTTCTGTAGTTTTATTTCTGGGTTTTGTAGTTTTATTTCTGGGTTCTGTAGTTTTATTTCTGGGTTCTATAGTTGTATTTCTGGGTTCTGTAGTTTTATTTCTGGGTTCTGTAGTTTTACTTCTGGGTTCTGTAGTTTTACTTCTGGGTTCTGTAATTTAATTTCTGGGTTTTGTAGTTTACTTCTGGGTTTTGTAGTTTTATTTCTGGGTTCTGTAGTTTTATTTCTGGGTTCTGTAGTTTTATTTCTGGGTTTTGTAGTTTTATTTCTGGGTTCTGTAGTTTTATTTCTGGGTTCTGTAGTTTTATTTCTGGGTTCTGTAGTTTTATTTCTGGGTTCTGTAGTTTTATTTACATGTTGATCAATAAACATTATTGTAAAGGTTTTAGCAGCAAAACAAATGTATTGCATAAAAGTGTGAATGAATGAAGGGCGGAGCTTCAGGGCGCTGCCATGTTTGATGATGTCATCACAGCTGCGACTGACGGTTCTTCTTCTGTGGTTTCTTTCAGTCTCTGGATGGGTTTGTATTTGCACTAAACAAGGAAGGACGCTTCCTCTACATCTCTGAGACCGTCTCCATCTACCTGGGCCTGTCGCAGGTAGGACACCTGTCTGTCTGACCGTCTGTCTGTCTGACCGTCTGTCTGTCTGACCGTCTGTCTGTCTGACCGTCTGTCTGTCTGTCTGACCGTCTGTCTGTCTGACCGTCTGTCTGTCTGGACCGTCTGTCTGTCTGACCGTCTGTCTGTCTGACCGTCTGTCTGTCTGACCGTCTGTCTGTCTGTCTGACCCGTTCTGTCTGTCTGGCCGTCTGTCTGACGTCTGTCTGTCTGACCGTCTGTCTGTCTGACCGTCTGTCTTTCTGTCTGTCTGACCGTCTGTCTTGTCTGTCTGACCGTCTGTCTGTCTGACCGTCTGTCTGTCTGACAGTCTGTCTGTCTGTCTGTCTGACCGTCTGTCTGTCCTGACCGTCGTCTGTCTGTCTGTCTGACCGTCTGTCTGTCTGTCTGACCGTCTGTCTGTCTGACCGTCTGTCTGACCGCTGTCTGTCTGGTCTGTCTGACAGTCTGTCTGTCTGTCTGTCTTCTGACCGTCTGTCTGTCTGACCGTCTGTCTGTCTGTCTGTCTGACTGTCTGTCTGTCTGTCTGACCGTCTGTCTGTCTGACCGTCTGTCTGACCGTCTGTCTGTCTGTCTGTCTGACAGTCTGTCTGTCTGTCTGTCTGACCGTCTGTCTGTCTGTCTGTCTGTCTGACCGTCTGTCTGTCTGTCTGTCTGTCTGACCGTCTGTCTGTCTGTCTGTCTGACCGTCTGTCTGTCTGTCTGTCTGTCTGACCGTCTGTCTGTCTGACCGTCTGTCTGACCGTCTGTCTGTCTGTCTGACCGTCTGTCTGTCTGACCGTCTGTCTGTCTGACCGTCTGTCTGACCGTCTGTCTGTCTGTCTGTCTGTCTGACCGTCTGTCTGTCTGACCGTCTGTCTGACCGTCTGTCTGTCTGACTGTCTTCCATTTTTAATCTGTACAAAAACACAAATGAAGCTTCTCAGTTTTGTCGCAGCATCTCGTGCTTCACGTTTTCTCTGTCTGTCTGTCTGTCTGTCTGTCTGTCTGTCTGTCTCTCTCTCATTACCAAAGACAATTCCCAACAAATTAAGGCTCATTTCAAATCTCATCAGCTCGTCAGACGGTTGTTGATTTGTGCAGAAAGCATCGATGCATATTTTATAGCTGTGTGTATGTGTGTGTGTGTGTGTGTGTGTGTGTGTGTGTGTGTGTGTGTGTGTGTGTGTGTGTGTGTGTGTGTCAGGGACACTTCATTCTACTTTGTCAGCTCAGTAACAAGTTCTGCGTCTCAATTGGTTCACTCTCCACCAGTTCCCGTTGATGGAGACGGGCGTCCTGAAGGTCGCCGCATCGACCTTGGAGGCGCTAATAAGTCCATATTGACGTGTGTGTAGTGTGTGTGTGTGTGTGTGTGTGTGTGTGTGTGTGTGTGAGGCTGAATTAAAAGGGATTCAAACTGACACATTTCCTTGTTTATGTCGAAGCATTTCCTGCCGACCAGCTCAGATATTTCCATTAAAGAATCCCACAGAACCTGAACGCACCGCCAGTGACTGATGACATCATTTGTTTGTTGACAAATCAACAAAAGATTCTGTTATTTCCTTTCCTCCTGCTGGTGATGAGGTCATAGGTACAACAGAGACAGTGGAAAAGTGTGTCTAAAAATGTTACGACTAAAATAACGTTAAAAATTTTACGATTAGATAACGTTTAAAAATGTTGATTAAAATAAATCGCGGTTCTGCAGTCGATCCCAGTTGACTGGGGGCGTGAGGCAGGGGACACTCCGGGTGCAACGCCAGTGCACTGTGGACAACGATTAAAATAATGTTTAAAAATGTTAAAACAATTCAAATGACGGTTGAACGCCCCCCCCCCTCCCTCCTTCCAATTAGCGTCATGCTAACTCCTCGTCTCCGTCGATCGGAACCAGGAAGTTCTCCGTGAGGGAACGCGGCCGATCAGTTCACCAAACCAGAGGAGGACACATCCCTCGTTCCCCACAGACCGCCCCCCCCCCTCTGTCACTGCATCACTATCTCTACACCCCTCCCCCACGCTCTGGATTAATTCCCCCCACCCAGATTGATTGATGATTTCTATCAAATAATTGATTAATTGTCAAATTGTCTCCCTGAAGCTGCTCCGACGGCGTCGCCGCGTCGGTTATCGTGTTCCAGCTTTTATCAGCTGTTAGAGGAGAAGAACCCGATTAGAAGAACGAGGGAACAACGGGGGGGGGGGGGGCGAGTGAACGACAGGAGGGGAGCAAGGAAACAAGGGTGCCTCTCGTCTCCTTGTCGTCTCCTCACCCCCTAACCCCCCCTGTTTGTCCTCGTCCTCTAATCGCCGGCCTTCCTTCTCTTATATTGTGGTTTTTTTGGGGGGGGGGAGTGGCGTGATGGGGAGGGGGGGGTTCTTTTTAAGCCTTTTGACAAACTGAGGAGGTTCTGAATCCGTTAAACTGTCAGATTTATGGGGGCAGACGATTGGCCGGTTCGACTCCTGTCGGGGCGCCGGCCGGCCAATCAGAGCGGCCGTTAATAAAGTCATTAACAGAGAGCGGCGGCACCGTTAAATGGGTCCGGGGGGGGGGGGGGGCGTCCGTTGGTGGAATCTTAATTCACCGCAGTAAAAAGATGACGAGGTGCTAATGTTAGCAGTTAGCGGTTAGCGGTTAGCGGTTAGCAGTGTAAATCTGTCCCACAGGTGGGAGGTTCGTCAGGGGGGATTTGAACCCACAACCTCCTGGTTGTGAGGAAACAGTGACACACACTGAACCTCCTGTTGCGTGTGTGTGTGTGTGTGTGTGTGTGTGTGTGTGTGTGTGTGTGTGTGTGTGTGTTCAGCCTACATATGAATGTTTTTGTGTGTTTATGAGATCAGGCATCGTTTGCAGCTGCCCTCTTAGTGATCTAATTGAGATGTGTGTGTGTGTGTGTGTGTGTGTGTGTGTGTGTGTGTGTGTGTGTGTGTGTGTGTGTGTGTGTGTGTAGCAGATGGCTGTGTGTCCTCTGCCTGATGGTCCAGAGGAAAATAATAACTGCGTCGTCCCGGCCAGACCCAAATTAGTCTGCTGGATTCTCGCCCGTTACGCCCAAATATGGTCGTAAGCCAGCTCCACTTCATGCCAGGCCAGCATATGTAGTGGAATGGGACGACACACACACACACACACACACACACACGACCCACAGGTGATGTGACGAGTCCTCGACTGACGATAAAAGATTGAAACGAGTCTGAAAACAGGGAGGAAAGTTTGAGCTGACACACACACACACACACACACACACACGCACACACACACACACACACACACACACACACACACTCTCAGAAGGAAAGAAAGAAAGAATGAAGAAGAAAAGGTAAATGAAGGGATTGGGAAAAAGGAATAAAAAGAGTATTAAGAAGGTCAGAGATGAGATAAAAACCGTGTTCCTGCACAGGAGGAAGGAAAGGAGGGAAACAGGAAGGAAGGAAGGAAGGAAGG